>JAFIRS010002453.1:0-213146 GCA_018342105.1 Gonioctena quinquepunctata
TCTCAAATAAATTCTGTCGGGTCAGCTAGTTGAAATATAAATCAGATTTGAAAGAAAAAAACATAAGATGTGTAGCAATCAGTGCAGAAAATCACCTACTCCTCGTGTTCCAGCCAAAGATCATATGAAGATCCAAAATGGTGGATGTTTCCGTAAAAGCAGATGATATTCAATTCTAGAAATATGGTCCGTCATATTCAAGGGTACATACTGACAAAACTGTCACAGTTGAAACTTTCGAAATATCTGCACACTGATAGCCTACATGCTCACCTACCAGAGCTGTGCCGAGCACTGACGAAAAGTACTTTGAGCACTAAGTACTCTTGAGAAGTGCTCCCGAGTCTGGAGCAATGAGCATTTTTATTTCTGAAATGCTCGCGATTACTAAGCACTTTCAGAAAGTAATTAGCCTTAGCGAGCACTAAGCAGTGATCACTTTTCAAAAGGGCGAGACTGTTAGGTACTCAAGTTACTTTTTGTTTTAGAATTGCTGTAATGAATAATTTGATCCAAATAAAAAAAAAGTTTTTGTATTTTTGGGTTAATCACGTAGAATTGAATCCAGAACTTGCGATGGAAACAGAATAATTTGGAAAACGCAATGATTTGCCCCGTATGATATATTATTTATGAGTGTGGCGTGTGGCATTTAATAAACTGTGTGGTTGATAAATACGACTCGCACGCTAGTGCACTTCCAAATGAAAACTTTATTCATATAATATCGAATATTTTGAAGCTGTTTCCTCGAATTATCGAATTTTGACAAATCATGATTTCCGACCCCAGAAACCCTTACATACCAATTTTTATTAAAATCGGATGATAAATCAAAAATCTTGTCCGCCATATAAGATCCTCCATTTTAAATTTTGACAATAAAATCGTAATCTGCGATCCCAAAAACTTTCGGACCATCAATGATAGAACGTCAGCCATATCGGAGCCGCCATCTTCAAATCTTCAATGATTTTTATGACAAAATAATGATCTCCGATACCAAAAACTCCCACATACCAATTTTAAATGGAATCGAACCCTACACACATCAACATAGTACATACAAATATTTCGAAAAAAAAATCATGCCGTAAAAAATAGAATGTTTCCCAATACAGCACGTTCAGCTCATAATTGAAACATAATTGAAATTGCTGTCACTGGTCTGGTCAGAATGCCCTTCAAGTCACAGAGAGTCACTAAGTACTTGGATACAATTGGTGGAAACATTGTTGATTTTAATTCGAAAACATCGGCAAGTCTGTACCAGTTTTAGGACACGATACATTGTTTCAGATTTTTAACGGGATCGAGGATATTGAACTTGAGGTTAGTTTTCAGTGAGATGTACCTAATTTTTTTAAAAACAACAAAATACGTTGCAAAATGTGGACAATTGAAATTATGTTGTAGTTTGACACAAGTTCCTGCCCTATGGAATGTCTCTTGTAAAGAGAGTAACAGGAACATGGACAAAATAGCACGTTTATCAGAAGAATTTTCTATGACTACAAATGAAATAATGTTTCTGCCACCATGTTCGTTTTTTTCAATGTTTATATTTGAATATGCAGCACAAACACCAGTAGCTACCAGAATGTCATTAGACGCCATTTTTCATTTGACTGAACAACTTTAGATGTGGACAAGATACTTTTGTAATTATTGATACCGGCCGGTTCTCCGTAGGAGAAGAAACAGTCGGCCGACAATGTTGAACCGATTCTTTCCAAGACTATTGAATATCATCATGTGTAGAAAGTCTATTCCTTAAGTTTTTGCATTCAAGAGAAAAAAAAATAGTTAAGTTCTCAACTCACTTCGCAACGCAAAACATTTCAAACAATGCTCATATCAACACTGTAATCTCTATGATATAAGGACACAGACGCGTTCAGTAGTTCTTGGGATTGCCGCCACCTCTTTATGTTTCGAAAATATTCATAGATTCATAGGTAAGGGAAGCCTCAGTGCTTAGTAATCCTGAAAAGTGCTCCGAAGCACTGAAGTGCTCGGAAGCACTTTTTGGGATTACTAAGCACTAAACCTTTTCGTAAAATGCTCGAAGCACTGAGCACTAAGCGCTGGTTCAAAAAAGTGCTCGGGCTTTGAGTGCTTCCACGAGCACTAAGCACATTGCTTTGGGACAGCTCTGTCACCTACTAATTGTAAGATGGGCACGTACGTTTGAACCACCCTGTTCTAAACCGACGGATAAACCCCTATGTGTGTTGCCAGCTGATCAGTCGGAATATCGCTGTTTGTAGATATATATGATTTCTACACCGGCCTATAACTGAAAAGGAAGCAGTGACCCTGTTATCAACAACACAGTCAGCACAAATTTTATATCGTTGTAATCCCATTGTATAACAAAGAAAGAGACATAGCGAAAGGTAAAATGACATTCCGAACGGAATCGTGTCGTGGTTTGAATGAAAAAACCCTAATAACTTCACGTTGTTTTCCTTATTCAATCTTGACCCTAAAAATCCCTAACAAGGGTTGATGATCATGTAGTGGTCACGATCTACCCATTCTCGGAATGTTCGAAGGCGGATGTCGAGAAAATACGAAAACATAATTGGAAGAAAATAAATCACTAATGCATATTGAGGTCAATAGAAAATATATCCATTGAATATTCATTAGTCAGTGGTAAACGATTATCGCCTAGAGAGATGATTTGGATTTTCTCATAGTACCACATTTATTGAATGGACACAGAAAGTAATGTCCATTAAGGCTGTATTAGCCACATTCATAATATACTTGAAACTTCAAATTCTAGATTGAACTGAAAAAAAAAATGCAGCCCCATTGTATACATTCTTGATGAAGACTATAAAGAGGTTGCTAGATAGCTATGTAATGAAAACGAAACAGCGAACCACTTGGTCTTCTAGCAATGGCTGCGGCTCTACTGCTCATATCTTGAAGTATAATGATGAAACTCTTGCTATGTCAATTCAACACATTACCAATCTGACTGTAGCTACAAGGGCATACTCAAAAAGTCTAGAGAAAACAAGTATCGTACATGTGTGAAAGGAGGTTGAAAGTTCAGTATTGATAACTACATACCAATCACAATAACTAGTACTTCAAATGAAGTGATTGGAAATAGTATAAAAAAACGGTTGGTAAAGACTCCAAGGAGGTTGATAGAAAGCTATGTAACGAAAACGGAACAGCAAATGACCGCTTAGTCTTCTAGCAATGGCTGCGTCTTAACTGCTCAAATCTTGAAGTATGATAATGAAATTCTTGCTATGTCAATTCATCACATTACCAATCTGATTGTAGCTACAAGGGCGTACCCAGAAATCCTAGAGAAAACAACAATCGTACCTGTGTAAAAGGAGGTCAAAAGTTCAGTAAGCATACCAATCATAATAACAAGTACTTTAAATGAAGTGATTGACAAAAGTATCAAAAAATGGTTGGTAGTCGTGATACTATCCAAATCACAAAATGATTTTAAACAGGGATGTGTTACTGAAGATCCGATATGTAAAGTAACCAATTCTATAAAAGTTGCTGCTTCCTTTTTGAACCAGCCTTGGGACATTTGTCGCTATGTCACACCAGTTTCTATCATAGAAAATATATCGAATTGGAATATGTGATACGAATTTGCTCTATTTGAATAATATTCATCTAATAGGGTTCAGAATGTCAAAATGTCATTTGCGATTGGTGGAGCTGAGTGTGCCACAGGGATCTGTCCCATTCTCAATTTGTGTAAATGATATCACCAACATATGGAAAAAGTGTTTTTGCAGAGACCTAATAAAAATGAAATAAAACCATTACATTTAGCACTTGTAACAGTATAAAAATAGTTGTTCCACGTGGACCTTTGTGCCGTATTCCTGAAATTTTCCTAGGGCTTAATTTCATTGCCTCAATGTTTTCAGTGTTTTTTATTTTGGAAATACTCCAAAATATTGAACACAAGTTTCCCACTATGCACGTTCAAAACTTCACGATGAGCCATTTTCAAGTTTCGTTAAAACCGTATCACAAACTCATCACAACAGAAGAAGCAACACAACACACCAGAAAAACACATTCAAAATGAGGCAATTTCCTGACTAATTTCGAGTCCCCCTTCTCTCAAACCATCTGTTTTTGATAGGAAGTACATCTTAGTGGCCATCCTCACATGAAATGGGACTTACATATAGCATATCTGTTGAAGAGATTGAGAGCAATATTGTATAAATTCAGGAAACTTGAAGAACTCTTACCTGAAAATTACCTTAAAACATTATATTATTCCCTAGTTGAAAGCCACCTCCGTTACGGGATACTCGTTTGGGGCTCAGCTGCAAAAACTTTTCTCCATACCTTGGAAGTCATACACAGAAGATTCTTGAAATTATTTTTTTCAAAGAACTCCCGGTATCCAACAAATACATTATACACTGAAACGAAAATATTCGATATCAGGCAATTGTATTACCACTGTTCCAGTGTGCGACATCACTTACACAAGCAATTTTCCCAAATACCAGAACATGAACACAACACTCGAAAAAAGCAACATTCCATTCATCTCCAAAACAGCTACTCAAAGGTCTCACTCTAACCTTGCACCGAAATTATATAACAGAATTCCAGAAAACATAAAATTACTGATCAATATGAACCAATCCAAACGTCACCTGAGGAATCACCTAATCAAAACTGGTAGATCTGTGTATCATCATTTTGACAATTGAAATAGAAGAACTTCAACTCGCTGTATTTGAATACCCACAATTTAATGTTTGACATATTCTGTTATTTTATTAAACTAACATGGTCTTTTAAACATTTACTCTTTTATACTATGTATCTAATAATTCACTATTATATTTTATACCTGTTATTATTCAAATATTCAATTTTTTTATAATTCATATTTCTCATACCGAAACAAGTGTGTATACACTTATCGGATTTTGCTTTGTTTCACAAATAATGTGATAAATGTTTTGTATTTTGTATTTTTATTTGTGTGAATAAAATCTTATTTATTATCCTTCTCTAGTGTAATTTCTCCATAACGTTAGTCGTAGCCTACTCAGGGGCATACCTCAAGTATATCTCAATCAATTGGAAAGGGCTTAGACGTATGTCAGGTCTCACCAATAATTTATTGCCTACTCCGCCATCCCGAAACGTTTCAACTATAGCATTGAACAAATTGTATACCTCTTGCTGAGTTCTGGTTCCATCTCCGCATCCAATAAGAATTAATATTTCTATGTGTTTCACTTGAGTGTGCCATAATTACTTTTCGAAAGATTTCCTATTTACTTCGAATACGGTGTAGGTACTTCACACAATGTATAAAACTGATACTGCAAATGACATTTGCGTGACTTGTGTGCAATCTGACAAACTTGGAGTTTGTACTATTTGGTGACGATCCGTTGGATAAGATTCCATCCATTTATTCACTACACCTCTGGAGCCATAATGGTAAAGATTTGCCAACAGAATCTGGTGATCAACACAGTCAAAAGCATTTGAGAAATCACAGAATACTGTTGCTATGTAACACCACTTCCTACTATAGAAAATGTATCGAGTTGGAATACGTAATACGAATATGCTCTATTTATGTAATAGGGTTCAGAATGTCAAAATAGACAAAGGAATTAGTCATTTGCAATTGGTGGAGCTTAGTGTGCCACAGGGACCTATCCCATTCTCAATTTGTGTAAATGATATCACCAACATATGGAACAAGTTGGAGTTATCTGTTATGCAGATGATACAGTAGTTTCATTTGAAAGTAATAAATGACAGCTGGTGCCAAGAATTTGGAAATACTAAGTAAGATCAAATTGTGGCTGGATAGTAACTTACTTACTCCCAATTTATCAAAAATCCATTATCTTGATCTAAGATGTGAAATTGCAAATACACACAGAACAATGACCACCTCAAAGGCGATAGAACCCCGCCTTAGGGACAAACCTTTTCCACTGTCATTCTAACCGTTTTCTCTCCGAGAGTAGCAATATGATTCTACTTTTCAGCATTACATGTATCCATTGATCAGTGACGTGTTTATACTTTTTCCTTCAGTGTTCTGATGATATAGTAATGTGAGCTGCTATCGAAAGCAAGCTCTATATCTGTGAATGCACATAAGCCATTTCTTTGGCAGAGTATGTTTTCGCAATACTTCCAAACAGGCATTGTAGAGCATTAATTATCAAATTGTCTGCTTGATAGGTTAACTGTTTTCTATGATGGGGATGTCACTTCTCATATAATAGTCTATCATTTTCTGCATTGTTTTCAGGAGAAAAGAGGCGAAACTAATGGGTCGTTAAGATTTTGGTTGATCCGCTGGACATCTCCCAATCTTTGGTATGAACCTCAAACTTTCGGTATGTATCTGAATATAAAACTGGCTTCGGCAGCTTCGAGACCATTTTGTTTTGATGAGGCGGAAAATATTTTGTCTTTTGCAGGCGTTTTGAAAAGTTGAGAGCATCTGATAACTCATCTGATTCTTTGGGTAGTAAAGATTTTCCCCGCTAGGTTCCTGCTTAATCTGTTGAGGGTTTGTGACAGCTTTTTTCAGGTAAGCGCCTTGCGGTTCATCTTCAGCCGCCTTGGATCCAGGAAAATGTGTATGCATGAGAACATTCATACTGTCCCTTGGTGTTCGGCATTTCCTATGTTCGGATTTTCCATTAGATCGATGCTGTTGGTATACTTTTTGGAGAGGACTTCCTGGTTCCGTTAAGCTGAAACTGTAATCTCGCAAGCACGCTGGAGCCTTATAGGGCATTCCTAGGCGCAAGTTTACCTTTAGCATGGATTTCTATTCGAAAAATTGTTGGAGCTTTGCCTAGGGATTCCGAGAGACCAAAACTAGGACCCGTTACTCCCACTCCAGTCCTTTGGTCCATCAATATACCAAACTGATTCATCCCTTTCTAGTTGAGTCCCATTCGTTTCATCGGTTGGTGATTTGTGACCAGCTGGCATGATATCCGATGGTTTGTACCCGAATTCTGGAGGAATATTTTCCAGAATCTTCAGATGTCTATTTGGATTTGAGGTGGAAGAATCAAGATCACTTTAACGTTTTGCCGAAGACGAGGGTATCGGAATTATATGAAGATTTTCATATTATCAATCCCGTTAAGGCTATACTTATAATTTACCCATTGAATCTGATTTAGAGTATGAAATATGATAATAAGAAACGGAAAAAATTCAATGTTTTCTCGGAACGATCGCAAAACCAATAAAAACTAAAATTTTACGTTCGAAGCGTATGAAGAGTATGAAATATGAATAATAAGATATGATAATATGAAAATGATAATAAAAAGGAAAAAATTAATTTTAACAATCGCAAAACCAATAAAAACTTTTTTACGTTCGAAGCATTCGAACCCCCGATGCCTGCTATAAACTGTTTCAATTGACTCATTCCATCGGGAATGGCTTTCATGCCAGTGGAAAACTAATTGAATTCTAACTAGCCATCGCAATGCGAGTTAACATTATTTGCAAATTAATTTAATTAAAAAACCTGGGAGGGGCCTTCCGCATTCGGATCCATCGATCTAGGTTAGAGGGTGAAAAAAGTTGAATGTTAATGTCCTCAGAGTATTGACCCCATTACTGGTCTCGTGCATGGAAAAAAATGCAAATAGTCAGAGGAGAAAAACTATATACAATTATATATCATTGAAATGTGTTTGAGGAATATCAGAAAAAATACGTTTTTTACGCATGAATGATTGGAACTGCTGTTGGAATTGGAGACTTCCATTATAGATAAAGGTTATTTTATAATGTTGGTTATTTATATTCGTTTCCAAGAATATGTGATTTTGAGCAGTATGATGGTTTGGGGAATATTTTAATGGGAACATTGTAATAATTAATATTCAAATTATGTGCTTTGAGATGTGATATGAATAATTCATCAACAATATTTTTATTATTGGTATTTTTTTAGCAAATTGACCAAATAAAAAAAGTTTATTTTAAAATCAATTAACCTGACTGCGTAAAAAGTGAACTTTAAAAAAGATGGCAATAAGATGACTAGAAAATATTGTCAGGAAATTATGTTTTAAGAGGGTAACTATTAAGTTCAAGACTGTAAACGAGCTCAAGCAGCCGAAGGCATCTTTTTTTATTCAAAACGATGATATATTATTGCCTCCGACTGCGTGAAGAGATTGTTTACAGTATTAATTTCAATAGTTAACCTCTTGAAACTCAATTTTCTGACAATATTTTCTGGTCATCTAGTTTCCATCTTTTTTAAAGTTCACTTTTTACGCAGTCGGGTTTTTTTATTCTAGTTAGGATTTTTCACAATATGGCGTCTGGTTGTCGCCATATTGAATGTTTGAACTGTCATGTCCTTGGTGATACTCGCAAGATTAGGTCAATTCGATTCAATAAAAACCTAAATAGGGAAAATAGTTTGAAAGCGAAACTCAAAGAATACTTGATCAATGGTTGCTTTCATAATACTGATGAGTATTTTAATCAATAATATGTATCTCCATCTAACTTGTGAAATTGATATATTATTATGTATAGATGTTGACTGTGGAATTGTTATATTTTTATTTTAAGACACCGTCAATACCAGGAGTGACATAGAAGGATTGAACACGTCCTATTTCAACTTAATAAGTCAGATTCCCAAAAGATTTGTTATCGTTTTTCACCACAATTGTTTTTCTCCATTAATTAAAGAACTATATGGTTCACGGATATTTTTTGAATTTTATCTCAGTATTCGTTTGTCTCGCACTTGATGTTGAACCTGTTGTCCTGTGAAAGTGTTTTTCCTTTGTATCTAGAATGTTTGTTCATGTACTATTTTTATTCACATCCAACTCGGAAAAACTGATTCTTGGTGAGTCTTCCATTTTTTAATAATCTATTTTACTGTGGAATGTTCCAATTCTTGTCGTCAAATGTTTCTTTATTTCTACTATTTCTTAACCCCTTCAACTCACAGAAACTCATTGTTACAGAGCCCTGAAGATGAATTTATCGAAATTCGAAACGTTGGCAAGGGAACAATAGTTTTTCTTCAACAAAATTGATCCAAATCTCAACGAACCTCCTCAATATTATATGTTTAATTGGATCACTAAACTTACTAAAATTAACAATATTATAATCAGAAAGAAATATGATTTCCAAAGGGTCAGAGGCTCGCCTGTCAAACTAATCACTTTGAACAGGTGGGTATTGCGGCTACACTACAGTGGAAATGGGAGTGGTTCAAACAAAATGAGATATTAAATGGGCGCCAGATAGATTTATGTACCAATACCCAAAAGGTTCCACACAACAATTAACAATATATCAGTTATTGTTGAGAATAAATAAAAAATGAGGTCAAATCCCAATGAATAATTAAATGAATCAGAGAACAGATAATTACATAGATTACTTGGGAAAACGGTCAAAAGTTATTTCAAACCATCGACAATAGGGTCGAATGAATCAATAAACGTGCGTGCAACCAAATCCAACAACGGGAGAAAAACTGGAGAACAACTGGAAATCGGTAACCATAATTAAAAACCGGTGAACCGGATTCCGCCAGACACAAAAAGAAACTCCGCCAGGCACAAGAAAATACTCCAAACTCCGCCAGGCACAGAAAGAATCTCCACACACCGCCAGGCACAAAAAGATCTCCACCAGGTACAAGAGGACACCACCAGGCGCAAGAACCCTGAGAGAAAACAACCCTCTGTGAAAAAAAGTCCATATCATATAATATCACCAATAATCGATAACACTCCCAAGCTTGTTCAAACATTATTCAGATATGGATACGCTAATTAATCGAATACTCTTGAGGCACCCTGTACATTTCAATATAGGTGAGACACCCTGTACATTTCAATATGGTGATTCACCCCGTATATCTCAATATGGATTGAACACCCTGTATGTCTCAATATGGATGAAACACCCTGTATATCTCACAATGGGTGAGACATCCAATATGTTTCAAAATAATTATCAAAATATTAATTTTAAAATAATTATCAAAATATCAATGTAAGAAATATTCGGTATGCATCACCCTGTACAATAAATACCGCAAAAGTGATAGTTAAATGCATGTCCCATACTCTGATAAAAGAAATGACGTTTAACTGACATGACTGTCATGTCTCGCTCTGCTCTGGAAATATCGCAAATTTGATGGAGCACACCGTATGTCCCATCCTCAATAATAATTCAATCATAACACAAATGAGATTGAACTTCCAAAAGCTACAAAATCAGACTCACCCTAGTCCAAGGGGTCTCATCGAAAGAATTACAACAAATATTTTGTTATGGCAAATATGTGGGGTAAATTAACCGTTCATTTTCATTTCCTGATAAATTGGTTTTCTCTGAATGTAGATTTTTCCTTTTTTATACTATCAAATACCTCACTGTACTCTCGAAAAAAATTATTGATTTTATCTTTAAGATCTGAACACTTGTTGAATATCCTCTGTAGTATCAACCGTTTTTCATACCTACACCAGAAAAAAAAAATACCGCGGGAAACAAAATACCACGTTTATTGCACATAATTCTCAATTCACTGAAAATTGTATGGTCTCCGTTAATTTCAAGAAGTATTCGGAAAAAATGCATGCTGCTTACTGAGAGGCGAACTTCCAATGTCATTATTATACCAGAAATAAAATTATTTGATAGTGGAAGACTGGAAGCCATCTCACAAGGAAAATCACGAAACATCACGCGCTGGGCTTTTGTATATGTTATTCACTCCTATAAGAACAGATTAACCCACGTGATAGGTATATCTAAAGAATGAAATATATCAATATCTGCAATACTGAATCGTTGAACTTTGCCGCAGAGATCTTGACCTCTTCCTCGAACATTCCAGATACAAATTGCAAATAGATTAATCGAAACACGTCCGCCATCTTGGTGTTGCCATCTCAAATTTGATTCTCAAACATTCAAAATACAGGGTGTTAGTGAATAAGTGCGACAAACTTCAGGGGGTGATTCTGCATGAAAAAATAATGACAGTTTGCTATGAAACTTTTGTTTTCCGAGATACGGGGTGTTGAAGTTTTTCTTAAAAACAGGCTATTTATTTATTGCTCTGAAACCGGTCGAGACATGCAAATGAAATTTGATGAGTTTTGCGCATTTTTTGACATGCAATTAAGAATTTTATGTTCATCATTGGCGCGCATACGCGTAATGAGCTTTTTTTTTTTGAAAAAATGGTACGCCACTGGGATATTTTGAATGAAAAATCATTTTTGAATTCCTCGTTCAATTTGTGACAAAAAATCTCTCTTGCTTTTTTTTCGTATTGGACGCCGTTTTTATGCAAAAAAATAACGCGTGTTTTTCATTTCTTTAATATCTAATAGAATAACGTTGAACCAGAACACTAACAGGAAATAACACTAATGAATGAATAGGCGCAAAGCTACAACAAATGTTCAAAATGACCTCCCTTAGACGTGATACAAGATTCAACTCTTCGCCTCATTGATTGTCGTATTCGCGCAAATATTCCTGGTGTATTTCTTATTGTCTCACAGCCGGCTATAATTCGATTCCTCAGGTCCTCAACATTTTCGACGGGAGTGGAATAAACTAATGACTAGAAAAAACAAATACAAAAATCTAGAGCATTTGAATCCGGAGATAGAGCAGGCCAATATTCCGTACCTCCTCTACCTATCCAACGATTTGGATATACTGTATCTAAGTGATCACGTACAATAATGTTAAATGGACTGGAACACCATCTTGCATGAACCAGAAGTGTTGTCTCAGCTGTAGAGGAATTTCTTCAAGAAGAACTTGTAACTGTTCCTGTAGGAAATTTAGATAAGAGTCGCCTGTTAGTCGTTGTGGGAGGAAATATGGACCGACTAAATGATCATCAAGTATCCCGAGCCATACATTTACTGAAAACTGATGCTGAAAATGAGCTTCAAAGATTCCATGTGGATTTTCCTCAGCCCCGAGGTGATTGTTATGGAAATTTCGTAGACACTGTCGTCCAAAATCAACCTAGTCAGTAAACAAAACGCTATTTGAAAAATTAGAAATCAGAGCGATTTGATCCAATGGCAAAAAACTAGGCGCGGTAGGTAGTAGAACTTGCACACGTTGAATATGAAAAGGATACAATTGCTGTTCTGTAAGAATTTTAAATACAGTGAAGTGGCTTACATTCAGTAAATTGGCAATTTTTCGAGTACTTGTTTCAGATGACTCCGCAATTAACTCGAGAACTGCTTCTTCTATTGGCACAGTTCGTACTTCTCGAGAGCACCCGCAGTCACCCGTTTGTTACTGAAATGTACCATTTCCGCGCAAACGTTGGTGAAGACGAGCAAATATTGTCTGATGGGGTACCCTACGTCCTGGATACAACTCAGCATACAATCGTCGAGCTTGCCGACCATTTCCATTACTGCGACCATAGACAAAATGCATTTCTGAAAATACCGCATTCGTATAATTTTCCATTCTTTTCGACAAAAGGAAAATTAATTACTTATTATCATTAGTGTTATACCAAACTGAAAGCTTAAAAATGAAAAAATGCTAATTCAACATTCCGTTGAAACATTCGTATTCAACAGAATGTTGACAGTAGCCTACTAGCATCGCTACTAGATAATGTATTGAAGTAATGACAAATACGCGTTAAGATGTTTTATTTTTTGTATAAAAACGGCGCTATACGAAAAAAAGGCAGTACCGATTTTTCCGTCACAAATTGAACGAGGAATTTAAAGATTATTTTCAATTTGAAATATCTCAGTGGCGAACCATTTTGTTCTTTAGAAAAATTGAGATCATCACCCGTATGCGCACCAATGATGAACCTAAAATTCTTAATTGCATGTCAAAAAATGCGCGATAAATACCTCTCGAAACCCATCAAATTTCCTTTGCATATCTCTATCGGTTTCAGAGCAATTAATAAATAGTCAGTTTTTAAGAAAAACTTTAACACCCCGTATCTCGTGAAACAAAGCATTTGCGGACAAAAGTTATACAGCGAACTATCATAACTCATTCACTATCGCCCTGTATATGACCCCAAAAACCCATTTGAAAAGATTCGGACCCTGAATCATAAAACTTGTGCACCATCTGAGGATTGCCATCTTGATTTGTTGAATTTTACCAAAACATTCGTAATCTCCGACGCCAAAAACTCCAAAATAACATTTTTTAAGTGAATGGAATTGTAATTGCAAGAATCCATTACCTAACGGGAGGTTTAGTTAAATGAAAGCTTGTAATGCAGAATAGATGGCTGAAAGTCTTCGAATCGAATCCGAAGGACTTTTTTATAATCAACACGAGATGGAAACATGACGACAGTAATTTGATTCGACGATATCGATCATGAAACAAATTCCAATTTTAATTGAACTTATTACATTGGAAATGAAAAATATTTGTCGTCTACCTTCGAACTCTAAATTAATTAAAGATCTGATGTTATTCGTTACACAGGGTGTGACCTAACACATCCTTGGAAGACGGGTGTGTGATGCCATTTTACAACATGGTTGAAAATTGATAAAAAATCTTTGTTGTTTTTTGGTCAAATGCATCCAGATTCTGGGAACCGCAAAACAACGAGGTTTTGGTGGGTAGAACTTTTTTTCCTAGATTATTGAGGCTTATTTCAAATAAAAACTATTTTTATTTTTTGATAGATTATCAACTGTAAGCGGTTGTTCGAGAAGTTAGATTACACCCTTCATATAGTGCGTTCAATGGATCTGTAAAAAGCAGAAGACAACTTATTTTTATACTGTTTATTACTCAACCTCATTCAATTCGCTCTATCAACAATAATTAATAATGATTTGTAGATATTTTTGTTTATCAAACCGAGTTGTTTCTGGAAGAGTATACCAAAATATGAAATCATTTCTTAGGTACTTCTTATTCTCATTTATTTTGAATGAATGTCTTCTTTGAGATAATTATCCTGAGCACCCCTTCTACTTTTATCCATCCCCTATCGAAGAAAAAGTTACTGAATGCAGACTCACCAATACCGGTTCACCCCAAGGAAGCATTTTGGGTTCATTTCCGTTCACCAAACTCAGATGATTTCCATACAACTAGACAACAGCATTTTTGAAAGATACTCATCACTTCCTGGTGGATGTACTTTTCAATTTGGAACCATCAATCTAGTGGAATTTGAAATAACGTCCCAAGAACAGCACAATAATCGAATTCATTTTGAATAACTATCTACTTCAAGGCATTCCCCCAGTGTTGTGGAAAACGTCTTCTGATGAAGCCGTAACAAAAAAAAAACAGAATTCCACTGACTTGTCCTACTTTCGTTTTTCGATGATTTTCTGGAAATAATTATATATTTTGACGACGCAATCTGAGTTTCAAAAAGATCATATTTTGATATAGCCTCAGCAGAAGTGACAGATGACATATATGGATCAATTGACTCAAGGATGAATACATGTTCGACCCTACTTCTTTGCAGGAAAACCTCTGATGAAATTCTGTATTGACTTCACCTTTCACCATGACTTTGTATAGTCTTGCCGCTGTCGGTGTAGACCCAATCTCGTCGCATAATACTATAAAGCTATTTCTCTGAACTTTCATTATGTCTTCATCGGAAGCAGTGAGTACCTCAATGTATCTCTGCCAGTTTTCGTTGCACTTCGTTCTATTAAAGAGCCTCTGTATCTCAGATGTCGATACTGGCAGATGAACGTTTTACCAAGGGACATGTCAACATTTTTTTTTTTCGAATGGAACAGCCCGATTTATAGGCTACGATTAATTCCTCAGTCACTTCCATGTTCTCATCTCTCAGATCCAGATGGTGTCTCTTCTGGTCTGGATTTGAGTCAAGTTTCTCTTCAGATTGGTTGGTATTTACCCTAGTGGTTCTCCTGAAAACTGGGTGGGTGTCGTCTTCATCATTGAGGGTGTTGTCATCCCCTTCCTCTTCATCTTTGACCTACCTGTCTATTTCTTCGGACGATTATTCTTCGGCAAAGAGATCTGTGATGTGAAGGCTGTTTGTGCTCTCAATATCCGCCTTCTCCAGACGTACAATGAGTTGGTTCGTCTTTCTTGAGGCCATGTACTGGAATTTTCCCCTTACTGATAGTGGATGTATCTAGTCCCCCTCAGGGTCTTGCGAAAGGGATCGTCTTTATCAGCCCTAAAGATTCGGTTGCGGGTACCACCCGCATCTTCCGCCCTACGTCGTGGTTATCTCAAATTAGGTAGGGCGACATAGGATTCTCTCATCTGCTTTTTTCTTAGGGAGGCTTTCGCCTTTCTGAAGGGAAAGAAAATAAGGTTTCTCCTTTCTCTTTCCATTTTTGTCATTTTCCTTTCCTTTCTTGTGAGGATGTCTCATCGTTGTTGTTGAGCTATTGGCATGATCCGTTTTTTGTTCATCAGCGGTGTATTCCCACAATTGTTTTGTCATTATTGGTCCCACGAGCAGCAGATAAGTGAACTTCCACTCCCTCAGAGCTCCACATGTTGGAGCAAGGCAGAGGATACTCTGGGAGGATGCAAGGTCTCCCAGAGGCTCCGTTTGAGGAGTCACCTTATTGGATATTCGGTGGTAACCTGCAGCGTGACTGTGGGTCGTGATGCCCACATCACAGGTCTCCCGGCTTTCCTACACTCACCTGCTGGTGTTCCCAGTAGCGGAGCCCTATAGAACGTATGTGTCATGATGTATCCGGAGAAAGACTCCAGCACCTATACGTTTTATAGGGCTTCGACATGGTGGGTGAGATCCAACCTAACCTCTTCGCATATAGCAAAAAACAAAAATTACATGTTTTTATGCTTCAGCGTTGAAAAGGGATACTAACGGAGACAAGAGTTTATAATCATTTGGCGAAACAAGCAACAATTATGAAGTGCACGTTCTATCTTCAATATTTTCAATTTCCCTCTTAAGAATTCGAATTGAAAATTTAGCTCAACGCAGTATGAACTCGATACGATCATCAAAACTATTCAACGACAATATTTCAGCCGTACTCTGGCTAGATCAAGATCGAATAACAGCAAGCTGCCGATCCAAAATTAATGTGCCTTATCAGTAGGAGGCAGTTTTGGCGTACACACAGGGATATTCTGCTTTGATCTCTTATCGTTCATCTCTTTGTATCGATTACAACATTAGAGGTCCACCTATGTTCAAACGCAGAAATCCCGGAGGTATTGCGTGAACAGTCAAGATAAGGATAATTTGAAATCTGATATTCTAACATGAATGAGTTTGCGACCACAGGGTGTGAAATAATAGAAGGGATCAATCATAGTTTCTTAGAACGAAACCCTTGAAAATCAAGAAACACATGATGATTCATTTCTTTCATTATTCATACATATTTATACAATTTATTGAGGTTAAGGAAATGTTTTCATTGATGGCCATTTGAGATTGTTTGTATTTTTTTATAATCATTGCACCAGTCAAAGACAGCACATATTTTCCCGGATATAACTGATAATAAAATGAACGAAAACAGTGATAAAAAAAGTTGAAAAAAAAAAATGTTCAATTATGAATAAACAGGAACGAAACATAACGAATTGAGATAAAGTAACATAAGTGACGTGGATTTAATCTCGTATTATTATATTTTCTCATTCGTCCTTTTATATCATTTCTTTAATTGTTTCAATGTTCTATAAAATAGCTTCTGATTCTTTGTAATTTTTTCTCAAGATTCTTGTTCGAATTGTTTGACTTCTGTCTTATTTTTTCGTTCACCTCATAATCATCTCTTTTCTTAGAATTCAGTTAATTTCTCCATGCTTCCTCATTATGTTAAATTTTTGTTTGTGGTTCTTTTCTCCACCATTCAGTTCACTCTATATTTTTATTGGGAATTCTTGTGTTCACTGCTCATGTAGTTTTCAATCTCACTATCTCCTGGAGTTTCTGTACATCCATGAAAAATCTCATGGCATTAGGTTTGGACAAAAAATATTTAGACTACTGTAATAGAGTTTGGTTGCAAAATTATCACGCTCCAGTACAAAATGTGTTTGATTTATACGATCAATCTGGTGATTTTTTAATTTTTTCATCACAAAATTATGTTTCGTATCGACAGTACAATGGTTTGTTCTCGTGTTTTGAGTTTCATCTTCCTGTATTTGTTGAGAAGCGTCAAAAGTGATGAAGTGGGCCCTGAGCCGAATTTGGGGCTACAACCCATTTCGAGATTCGAATGCAAGTCCTTCATCCTATGAAAACAAATCCGTGTATTTCTGAACACTGAACGGATCGGAGAGGTTAAGAATCGGAGAATAAATACAGACCCTTACCTTTTGTTGATCTTCCAACAATCATATTTTTTTGCACTAATCACATAATTTATTTCACATAAGTGATTCTTCAGTCGTTGTGTGATCACCACTCAGATTAGCAGTGCTGGAGAAATATGTCCATGCATTTTCTAAACATTTGGGATTACTGCACTTATAGAGAATAGTTAATAAGCACCCAATCAATGTCATCGTTGGGTATTGGAGGTCATGAACTCATAATATTTCAGTGAATTTCGAATCTATCGTTTATAGCATGGGGAATTTGGACGTTATTTGTTCTTCAACACCCTTCATTTTTGAACCCAAGATTTTAAACTATATGATTCAAATTTAAGAAGGCGAAATCACTTTGCCGATAGGCTGCTCAGATGGATACGGTTAGGCCGTGAGTAAGGTTTAATTAATGACTTTTCCTAGTTTATCAAATTGGGCCACTAAAAAAAATTATACATTAATTAACTTGACTAGTTCAAGAGTTGGGCGCCAAAGATAAATAAAATTAAATAAATGTCACCTAGCTTGTATGGAAAGGCAAATTAATATGCAAGAAATCAACTTAACAAATTTATTCCAGACTGAATAGTAATTTGACTGGATAGAGATATAAAAAAACGAATGTTAACAATAGTACTGTAAGAGTATAGAAATTTTGTGAAGAAATTGAAAAATTACATGTGAAAAAAAAAATTTACTCTGATTGAATCTCTGAACATTTACAACACCGTGATTCCTCTAGCTGTTGGTGTTCCAGATATACCTGCGGAGGTCTCCAGTGGAGGGATATGAGGAAAGCTGGTTTCTACGAAGCTGGTCTCAGCGGTACGATGATGAAATTGGTCTCAACGGTACGACGACGAATCTGGTCGTGGGTGGTTCTCTATTTGATTTTAGACCCCCTTATTGTCGTGAATTTGGTTGATCTTCACGGACCAGGCTGAGTTCGATGTGCTGTATGACCTCCTAGGGTACCAGTCCTTCTGTCTCCGTAGGTGGCTTGACTCCGTGGTATATATCATGCAAAGAAGATGATAGGAATCAAAATTTGTACAAAAAGGGGAGAACGAAGGATATCCTTTGAACCTCAAATTTTATGATTAAAATTTTGATCTAGAGTCAAAAGATAGATGCAAATGATAACATACAAAAAAATCTCAGTCTATATAGAAGACTGGAAGATTACAGTGAAAGAACAAAGATAAGAGCAATCAAATCTGCTATTCTGGATTTAAATTTCCAAGTTGATTTCAATAATTTAAAAAATATAAAAAATTAACAAAATTTAAAACCAAACAAAACAAACCTCACCCAAAACGTTATGTTCAAATTCAGTTAAATTTTGAAACAAGTAGGTTTTGATAAGGTGATTCTATGTACCAGAAGGATAAAAACATTTAATGGGGAAAGGTATTCCAAAAGAAATATAAAAATTTCCTTGAAATTTTACTAGAGGAAAAATATAGTATTTTAAAGCAAAATACTATAAAATTGCCAGAGGAAAAATCTAATATATTCAAAGAAAAAATTATCTAAAGGTTGCCAGAGAAAAAATATAGTATTTTAAGTACCATGGGAAAATATAGCGTTATAACTAAAATACTCTAATAAGCTACAAAAAATTAGGGTTCATGAACCAAGATAATAGTCAGAGCAAAAGTATACTCTTCAGTTAAGATAAGAAGAGAGAGACACACGTCTTTCAGTGAGCACAACTCTCTTAGATGAAGTTAAATAATTCTTTTTATTGAAGAATTTTTAAAGATAAACTGAAGTGGGAGACCTCACGTCTTTCAGTGGGCACAACTCTCTTAGATAAAGATAATTTTTAAATAGGGCGGCAATTCCCTTTTTAAATCGATAAGCCAGGCAATTCTCAAGAAATTGAATGAATTTCCCTGCTTTCGGCGACAAGGTAGTAACTGAAATGAATTGATTCTGCAACGATCGAAAATCAAATAACCCCCACTGTGAATTGAATGAAGTAAATCGATAAAAGGAACTTATTAAATGTGAATCAAATTTTATGCTTGAAGAATATATTAAATCGAGTGTTCTGAGACTAGTTAAGCCAGAGGTACAACCCTCTTCAGAAGCAATTCTTCCTCAAGAGGAAACCAAAATAATCTCATGAACGTATAGTTATGAAATTAAATAATAAATTGCTTACCAGAGAGCTGTCCTATAAGGTACTGCCAAACTGTCCCAGAATAGTCGAATACACCCTTCAATCGGAATCCTTGGAAAAATCCACTGGTCGTGTGGAGTAAGTAAGCGCTAATCCACTCGAAATTACCAATTACCTGGTACCTAAAAAATTAGAAAGCGTAGAATTGATTTCCAAGAAAAAATTAGTCCCCAATGCTCGGAACAGATGTTACGTCAAATACAACATGTGCTATAAATGCTTTGCCAAAATGGCGGAAATATATAATTTTTTGGTTTTTTCTTTACTCAAATCGAAAACACAAATCAACCTTGACAGAAACTAGCCAAAGGGGGTATCATATACGATAGGTTGGATATAAAATAATATGAACAAATTTAATCGGAAATTCACTGATAATTCCCAAAGGTGATGAAAATCTCACAGTATGGAATTTATACTTAACCTTCAAATATCACCATGCAGTTACTCCAAGAATTCGAATATTATAAGCATATTGAAAGCAGAGAAATATGTTAATCAATTACAACATAGATAGCAAGATAAAGCAGATAATATTACTCCACCAAATTCCAACAGTGATACTTATTCAACTCATAAATCGTACATACCAGAATCAATCCACCCAGCGCACCTGCCTATCTTGAGGTTCAATTCAAGAAAAGAGAACGCTTATCCTTTCGGTTCGACGAAATCATAGTTCACCTGTTTTTTCATTCTCGGTTTTTTTCCTATATTCAAAAACACTACGGAAAAACAATGCTAAGCTTGCCACGAAAACAAACTCGATCGACACGATGTCCTGGTCACGTATTCAAAGCCGATAATGAAGGGCACATTTCAGCAGTGACTACTGACCCGTACGACCGTAAGGATAACCGGAAACATTATGAGAAATTGGTTATGTATAAGGAAGTAACGAAAAATTCGTTACAATATGTTGGTTTTGTTTACTGGTAAAGGTAACATAGGGGGATTTATTTTCATTCAACTTAATAATGCCATATTTTGGTCCAGGTGTTATATAGCCTTGCAATTTCATGATCTTTTCCAACTGCCAAAAATGTTGCGCTAGTATCATGCTCAAGATAAGGAATCTCACCGGTATACAATAAGTAAGACACTGGATCTAGAACTATGCCTAGAGGTACTCCTACACTAGTTTCTTCTTAAGGAGCAATTTCACTTTGTTATGAAATGATAGATTTTTTTTACGGAGGGACACTCAGAAATCTGTGATTTTCTGAAAATTATATGATTTAAGATTTATTTGAAAGTATGAACAGTATGCTCATAAAGTCAGATGTGGAATCATCTGCGACTGGAAGATAAATTTCAGTCACAGTATTCCATCGTTCGTAAACAACTCTTAGGAGGTATACATGTTGAAAAAAAACCTTTTTCCCAATATCTGAGAGAAAAAGACTACTTTCCTTGCTAAAGTACACGCTGAAAATATTTCTTTACCGACTCGAGTAAAAGTGAAATTTGTAATCGCGGCAATGACGTTTGGACCGCAAACTATAAGTACCTGTGAAATAAAAGTTGAATTTTCATAACTTTTGGTGAGTTGTAGATTTGAATTGATTCTTTAGAATACATGAATCGGAAACATGGTGCTATTTTAGAAATGTTTGCAATACATGTGAACAAATAGGTTTTTATTTCGTGGATATCATACCATAGTATTAGAGAATGATGTGTTCAATATTCTATGCACAATATCCAAGAATCCATTTTGACCCAGTTGAGGTAGAAGTTATCACTTTAAATTTGCTGCATCTTTTTTTAAGGAATTGAAAAAAATTATCGGGTGCCACTATTATACAGGGTGGCCATCACCATAACTTTTTCAACACGCTTTTATTAGCTTCACTTGGAACTAACAATGTAATCAAACCTTGGAAGTCAATTTCAACCTTCTTCTGATTGTCGTATCGAAATGAAACTTTTTAGTATGTACAGTGCTTCTCGAAAGTCCCCTACCTTCCTTTTATTTTTGGAACGATTATACATAAATAAGTGGAATTTGAACTGAATATTAAAGGTTGTAAACTTCCCTACTAGTGTTGATAGATGACGAAATCGTCAAAGATGACGTCACAAGGCCTTTGTGACCAATAATTTTAAATGGAATCCTACGGCAAGCGACACCTCTTTCAAAAGGTATCGAAAAAACCTATTCAATGATACTAATTTTGTATGTATTTATGGCAGTTTTGGCAACTCGCTTTCAAGAAACGCAAAGCTGTGATGAATTGAATCAGTTAATAATAAAATTCAAAATTCAAGCTCCGCCTCTGGATAGTTGTTGAATAAGCTGACGTTTTTGTAAGTCTCCCTAATTCGACGTTTATGTAATTGTCCAAGTTTTTGTACATTTAATAATTTGTGTATTGTTGATCGAACGTTTAACTGTTTTAGCAGGTTTTGGTACTTTTAATGTTTTTGTACATTTTAATAATTTGTTAAACTGTTGTGAGCCGAACGTTTGAGTCCTTCAAGAAGCGAAATGGTACGTGCTTTAGGTGATAAAGTAGCAGCGATCCTAATTCTTGGTGAAACTGGACCAAATATTCATGCAGCAGAACGCATTTTTAATGAGAGGTTTCCCGATCGCCCCGTTTCGAGGACTTATTTGAGGGAGCCTTTTCGAAAGTTTGAAACAACGGGTAGTATTGATGATGCGAAACGATCTGGCAGACCACAAATTTCTGATGAGAAAAAAATTGATATACTGGCAAAAGTAATAGTTAATCCTACTTCTTCAATAACTCACGTTGCATAGACCTGTGAAATCAGTCGAAGTACAGTACACAGGGTGTTGAAAAAAAAAACAAATTTCATCTATACAAATTAAAAATGGTTCATCAACTCTCAGACGACGACCCAGACCGAAGACTAGAATTTTGTGAAAATATGGAAACTAAAATTAACCAACAGCCAGACTATGTCAAAACGATTTGTTTTAGTGACGAAAGTACTTTCTATCTAGATGGAAATGTAAATAAACAGAATGTGAGGTGTTGGAGTGACGCAAATCCTCACCTGTTTCGTGAAACACATACCCAATTTCCCCAGAAGGTGAATGTTTGGGCAGGTATCCTGGGAAACCACATCGTTGGGCCTCTTTTTTCTGATACTTATTTAACTGGTGAGGTTTATCTGGAGCTGTTGCAAAACGCAATAGAACCGTTCATCCTTGAAATTTTGGGAGATGATCCAGATGAATTCATCAATTTGGAAATAACAGGATGGTGCTCCTCCACACCATTACGGTGCAGTAAGACGGTATTTGGATGAGGAGTATCGTGGTAGATGGATTGGAACGGAATGGCCAGCTCGATCACCGGACCTCACACCTTTGAATTTTTTTCTGTGGGGGTACCTTGAATCGGAGGTTTACGCCACTGAACCTGACAATATTGACGTTTTAAAACAACGTATTGTTGCAGATTGTGAGGCTGTTTCCGCAGACACATTTGCAAAAGTACGAGAAGAGTTTAAAAATGGGATATTTCACTGTCAGGAAGTAAATGGAGGTCACATCGAGCAATTCCTTCAAGTAGATACTGATTCTTAAATCTGTAATTAATATCATACTGAATGGAATTTATATTTTAATGTTTTCTAATATGCCATTAAAACTGCCATAAACACAAACGAAATTAACATCATTGAATAGGTTTTTTCGATACCTTTTAAAAGAGGTGTCGTTTGCCGTGGTGTTCCATTTAAAATTATTGGTCACAATGGCCTTGTGACGTCATCTTTGACGATTCCGTCATCTATCATCACTAGTAGGGAAGTTTACAACCTTTAATATTCAGTTTCCAAATTTCACTTGTTTATGTATAATCGTTCCAAAAATAAGAGGGGGGAAGGGGACTTTTGAGAAGCACTGTATATTTAGTTTGGATAACAATACTATAATTTGGTATCTTGGAGCTGATCTGAAGATGGAGCCAGGAGGTGAATAGTGAAACTCTTCAGTGGTTACCAGTAAAATATGGTGAATGCACTGAGGCCGGTCTCAGCATAACTTACAATTCAAAGATATGGCGAATGCACTGGTTCTCAGCATATTCGCTAAAATTTAGTTATTAATAACTTCCATCTCATGTGGATGAATCAATCGAAGAGTTTTTCTCCCGTAGTCTTTCTTAGTCTTCTGTAGCAATATGGACTAAGAAGTTAAAAATAAAATTATATTTAAAAGACTAAAAAACATGAATTTATGGCAATAAGGACTGAAAAGTTGAAAATAATAAGAATAAAGTCGAAAAAGGAAACATTCTCAATTGAATATTGAATAGAATTTTTTTTCTGTGAATTGGAAAATCCACGATAAATATCAAGTTATTTTTGTGAATGTCTAACAGAAAACAACTACTTTCCCAGCTAAAGCCACGCTGGACATTGAACTACATCTGATAGAGTTCTGAAAAGACCCTAACTCCAAAGAAAAAATCTGAAATTGAAAATTTGCATTTTCATTCAGATAGTTATTTGATTTTCTATTCCAGTGTGTGTACGACATTTGTATACGAAAAATTGCAAGAAGTATCAACATTTTGATTGCATATATATTGTTACATATTATTATGTTTGCATTATTATATATTTTTTTTCATATGCTTCAGCCTTTCAAGTTTCCTAGCGTAGTATTCAATATGTATTCAATATGGCCGCTACTGAGGAGGCGTGTGAAAAAGGTGCTTGTTAAAAACATGTAAAAAGTGCAAAAATGTAGCTTTAACGGGCAAAAAGTGTACTCAGTGCGATACTATAATGCATAACAGTTTTGCTACGTTGTCAAAGAACGTGATCCATATCAATGCACATAACATAATATGTTGTCAGACTCAAAACGAACTTAAACTCCAAGAAACTGAAGGTGAAGGACTCTTCTACATCACTACAGAGGATTTGACACCTCCAAATATGCTAATAAATGTTTAAATTGTTAATTATCTGCTGAAACAGAAAGATATAATTATCGATGAACTCGGAGAAAAAATCAATTTGCTTTATAAACAAATCGAACTAATATTCGAAAATCACAAGTTAAAAAAGCCATTTGTATCCAAACCTGACAAAAAAGAACCACCAACAAAAAAACAGGTGCTGAAAAAACACAAACCGATGCCAAAGTCGACGAAGCAGGCAAAAACATCGAGTCCCAGAAAAACTCTACTAAACCAGGGAACTCCCACACAATAAAAAGTTCGGACGTGCTTTTGGATTACTCAAAGAAGAAACCACGGTAAAAATGAATGAAATCATCAACTTAGGCGAGCAGACCAGACACCATTTGAGCTCCAGTCCAGTTGTGACAACTTGTCACAACTCTCCAATTATTGTTTATTTTTCTGGCAAGGTTCTTCTATTTGTCTTGTGGTGTGATATTGTATGGTGAATTGCTATTTTTTTGTTTCAAAATGCCAAATAACTATAAACGACTACTGATAAGGGCATGAGTAGTGTCGAAATTTATGAACTGGCCTTTGAAGAAGTCACATTAGGAGGTGAAAGTCTTAGAAATGCCGCATCCTCTCACAATCTCAACTATATGTCCTTGCAAAGATATATAGAGAAGAAGAAGGCATCAGGCTAATCTAACAAACTAGTCTCCATCTGTTGGTTACGTTAGCCCGACGATTTTTACGGAAATGGAAAAAAATATATTATGTGAGCATTTGCTGACATGTGCAGCATCCAATTATGGGCTTACAACAAAAGAGACAAGAAGTTTGGCATATATGTTAGCGAAAAAAGATAATACAAAATTACCGGCATCATGGAAAGAAAACAAGGAGGCAGGAGAAGTGTGGCTCAAGCTATTTATGCAACCACAACCCATTTTATCTTTGAGATTGCTCCAAGCCACAAGCATAGCTCGCGCCACGAGCTCAAATAAAACGAATGAAGCTGCTTTTTTTACCATTACACAGGTATCTTAAGCAAACATGAACTTGACGCAAAAGATATTTGGAATGTCGATGAGACGGGAATAACTACCGTTCAAAAGCCTGATAGAATAATCGCGCGACGTGGAGAAAAACAGGTCAGTGCGTTGACATCGGCGGAAAAGGGAACCTGTGTCACACTGGCTTTGGCTAGAAACGCTAGAGGTAATTACATACCACCTATGTTTATATTTCCACGTGGAAGATAACATTCAATTCCTGATGGCCCAGTTGGTTCAGTAGGAACAGCTAACGGGTCTGGATAGATGCAGGAGGATAATTTTCACTTTTTCCTTGAGCATTTCAGAAATCATGTTGGACCATCAAAAAATCAAATAGCTCTGTTGCTCCTGGATGAGCATGCTTCTCACATGGCTTTGGAAAATATTGAGTACTGCAGAGAAAACGGCATAATTTCGCTAACATTCCCCCCCACATTGCACCCACAACCAATGGATCGTGCTATCTTTGGGTCTCTAAAGAAAGCTATTAATACAGCTTGTGATAATTAAATGTGCTTAAATGCTGGGAAATTATGACCATCTATGCTATCCCATCTATAACAGAATCTGCATTTGACGTGGCGATCACTGCAAAAAATATCAGTGCTGGTTTTTCTGCAACAGTAATGGTCAATGCACATATCTTTGGAGAAGCCGATTTTTTGCCTAGTCAAGTCACTGATCGTATTTTGCCCAATCCAGAAACGGAGCAATCATAAAGTGTTCCACAAATTAAGGAAAGACCAGAAGAAAGATTTCTTACTCCAAATCCAACAATCGGTATAGCTGAAAACGATGACATTGCTGTCAGAAAATGTAATGTAGGAGCAAGAATCCTTACTCCAAGTATGTCTACAATTCAGAACATGACATCTTCCAGCAGTCTGTCTATACTGAGCAATAACTCCAAAAAGCCCGTTGCCTCCACATCTACAGCTCGTAGTCATCTTGCTACAACTTCTAATGTGTTCTCGCCAGAGTAACTTAGGTCGTTGCCAAAAGCTCCGCCAAGAAGAAGGATCCAACCTAATAGATGCAAGATCAAATCTGCGGTGCTTACTGACACACCCACCAGGGATGAGATTGCTGCCATAGAAGCTAGTAGAAAGATAATAAAAAACATGAAAAGGCGTGTTTTAAGCGAGAAAAAAAAGAAGCCTAAAAAAATAAAGAAGAATAATAAGAAAAGTAAAGTTGATGATGAAGTGGATGAAGCCGAAGAACATGCAGAAAATAATTGTTTTTGCTTGTGTTGCCTTGAGACCTTTGCCAATAGTGAATCAAAAGAGAAGTGGGTTCAGTGCTTCGAATGCAAAGGCTGGTCTCACAAAGCTTGCATAATTGTTTATCCGATTAAATTTTGATTTTTAGACTGAATGTTATATGTAATTTTAGTACGTATAGGCATACCAAATAATAATTAGAGTAGTTCGTTCGAAAGAAATGTGTTATTTATTTATCATTAATAAAATGGTATTTTTTATTTACCAAATAGTCTGAATACATAGGTGTCACAACAACTTACCTTGGTATATGTCACAACTTACCTTGGTATTAGGGGAGTAGTTTCTATTTTTGTAAATTTTCTTTTAAACCTTAATACTTTCATTAATTTTGATGATTATTTATAAAAGGGTATGGATTGAGCTACATTGACTCATACAACTCATAGACGTAGAATATTTCTTGACTGAGATATGTTAGTTAAAGTGAAAATTGTAACAACTCTCGGTCTCCCTACTAATTATTCGCGAGTGAAATTCATTATTATAAATTTGACGTGTACAATTATTGAAAGCTCACCGATGTGCAAATTTCACGACAGCGACCCACTCGATTCCTTTTTTTTTCGGAAGAACCATACAATGTAAACCCCACAAACATATGGTATACAGGGTGATTCGAAAGTACTTTGACAAACTTCAGGAAATGATTCCTCACAATATTCTAATATGAATTGTCCGAATAAATATATGACCGGAAACGCTTCGTTTCCAAGATACAGGGTGTTGAAGTTTTATTTTTATTTTCGTTTTTTTTTAAATAAATTTCGAAATACTGACCTCAATTAAAGAAAAATTGGTATTGAGAGGTTTTTTGAGGTGTCGAATTCGGACCTGATGTTATTATTGCTCTTACTTGTAGGGGGCGCCACCTACACGTCTTTTTATTTTTTGAAGATTCATTACTTTTTTTAGCGTACTTCTAGCACATTTTTCAGTGGGAAAATCAATTCCTCTACCATATCTACGTAAAAAAGCTACTTCTGCTACAAGTCGCTATAAGCAACCGTTTTCTAGATATTTGGACTTGAAAATTTCAAGTCGATTATTTGATAATCGATGCGTGTTGAAGTTGTTACCATTATTTGGCATTTTTCACAAGAATGCTTAGGAAATTAATTTGAAGTTTAAGTGAGTAGTTTTGGTAATTGCATATTATGTGACAGTTAAACGTTTTGTTGTTTTGTTGAAGTTTCTGTAAGTTTTAAAACACTTATTTTGAAAAAATGGATTATTCAAACAATAATGCTCATTTAGCCGATATTCATTTCGTTTATGCGGATGGCAATACGCGCGAAGCCAGACGTATTTACCAGGAGCGATTAGTAGACGCCTGTGAAACCGAATAGAAGACGCCTGTGAAACAATAAGAAACACAACAATAATTTTTGAGCGGGTACGAGATTCAATGACTAGAAGACTGAATACCTCTATTTTCGCTGGAGGTGGACACTTTGAACAATTTATTCGAATAAAATTTAATTTCCTTTATTTTATTTTATTCTACATATTCAAAATTTCTTGAAATAAAATGTTGATATTTCTTGCAAATTTTATTAAAACAAATACATATTTTGCACCCTTGATACAAAAATAACTATTTCAAACGAGTAAAAATAATTAGAATAAGTGGCGCCCCCTACAAAAAACCAAAACTACTTACCTAAACGTCAAATTCATTTCCTAAGTAATCTTGCGAAAAATGCAAAATAATGGTAATAACTTCAACACGCATCGATAACGAATAATCGACTTGAAATTTCATATATCTAGAAAACGGTGGCTTATAGCGACTTGTAACAAGGATAGCTTTTTTACGTGGATCTGATAGATGAATTGATTTTTTTACTGAAAAATGTCAGTATTTCGAAAGTTATTAAAAAAACCAAAATAAAAATAAAATTTTAATACCCTGTAACTTGGAAACGAAGAGTTTCCAGACATATATTTATTTGAACAATTCATATTAGAATAATATGAGGAATCGCCTCCTGAAGTTGGTCAAAGTACTTTTGAATCACCCTGTATTTTTGAAATCAGGAAAACAGGATCATTTCAAAAATTCAATAATATACAGGGTATCCCATTAAAAAAATATCCCCTGCTACTGTATTTTTGATAGCCTTTTATCAAAATTCAGTCATAAACACAAAACTTTTACATTTAACTTTCTTTTCTATAGGCAATAATAACGATAAGGGGTGGGTAATTTATAGTGAATAAACTGGTACAGGACATACAACTATTGACCCATCGATTAAAATATTTTTTCCATCAGTGCAAAAATTTAACTAATTTAATTGAAACTACCTGTATAACAAAACGATACGAGTCGACTTTTACTTCATTCACTAGCCCATTCGCAGGTGTTCATTCATACCTGTCAGTAATGCGATAAATAATGAATCACGCTCTTTCAAATGACTTCACTCATAATAATAAATAATAAAGTCAAGGGACTGGTATTGAAAACTCATTGAAACATATGCAATCGTGAACTTTTTGATGAACTCGAATGGCCATCGAAATCATTGACAGAACAAATGAAGCGCTAATACACCAAATGATTTAGGAGTCAAGTTTTCAGTCGTTTGAAATCGGCATTTGTCGTTGTCTTGGTCCATTCGGAAACATGGACTACGCTATACAGAATCTTGTTCAGTGCTGAAATTACCGTGGCGGGTAACGTAACAGCTCTCCCTGAAAATATTCAATCCCAACACGCAACTATGATACGATGTCGACTCTAATGAAATCTTGATGCGTTGAAAACTTTTCGGGTGACTTATTAGAAGGTTGTTCGTTCATTTTGAAGGCATATCAGTGGGATATAATGGTTCTTCTTGTGTTTTGTGTTTCCTAATAGTGAGATAATAATGACTTTTTGGATCGTCCTGGCGATCATCCTTTTCGGGGAATTTTACGTTTCTGCAGATAATTTAGGTAATTTTTTTGCATGAACGTTTCTATTTTATTTATGCATCTACTTTGAAATTTATCAAATCTGTCAAGGACCTAAAATTTTACCGTGGTAGGTTCTTCGAAAATAAATAGTACAGTGAAATGAAAAAATATATGAAAAATTACAGCTACAATTTGGAAATTGGCTATTGCATTGGTATTGAGAGAGAGGGATATGGAAATAAGTATAAGCAAGCTATCGATCAGAAATATTTTGGATTCTCCAGTCCGATCCCAAGCAAGGTTACATTTTTGTTACTTGACTTGAATCTGCTTACTCCCCAGGCCTGGTTCCTGGTTTTCACTGAGGTCTCAATCTGCCTTTTCTTTGGAGCGAACAGATCCAGACCATTTAAAACCATTGGGCAAGCCTGAGGTGTAGACATAGTGGGACTATGGCGTCATGACAAGTCACAACAACCTAACCTCAATCCATTAAAAAGAGATTTTTTGTTTAAAATCATATAATTACCGATTTCATTCCATATCCTGACATGAAAAGTTTGATAAACATTTTGTTGTTTTGTTCCCAACATGTTTTTGGAATGTATTAACTCATTAGTCCATTCTAATGGCAATAGGAACAGCCCATGAGTTTTGAAATTTCCTGAATACTGCACAGAAATGAACAAAAATGGAATCTTCTTTACCTTTAAACCTGCTACCACTTCATTATAGATGATGCAAAAATTCCTGTGGACTTGCAAAAATTGAGGTTAGGTATCCAACATTGCTTGTGAACAACAAACTAAGTGAACGTAGACAGTGGAAATATTTATTGACGATTTATTGGTCCATTTTGGAAACAGGAATACCAACATACTGACAAGAAATGGTTCAACTATAGAAAAAGTTCCGAATATTATTCAATAGCTTATTGAATTAACTCTAAACCATTTTTAAATATCGTTTGAATTGATCAGGATCTGCACTCAGAAATTCTTCGGGGACTAATGTCAAGTTTCCTTTCCTTCTTTTCTCATTCCAAGGTCTAATCCACCATCTTCTACATCTCTTTCTTTTATATTCAGCAATGCACATTGCTGCGAATGTAATGCACGTAAATTATGTTTTTTTTTCGCATAATAATTTTTTTCTCAGTTAGGATAGGGTATGTATGTGAAATCGCGTAAATATCCGGAAAATCTCCGTTCTAGCAGGCATCCAACTCATGGCCGAAAGTTACGCAAATTGTCACTAAAAATTGATGAAAAATTAGAACCGATTCTAAACTCATCAATTTATTGGTCAAGTTCGAATTGACGACAATTTTCTGTTTACACCTATCAATGAAATTCAAGGTCACGAAATTGACCAATTTATTGGATCGTGTAAATTCGCACTTACAATGTTAGTGAGAATGGTCGTTTTTCGGTGTTATACAGAACGATGTACAAGACAACATTAAAAAAACATGTAAAAACATTGAGCAATAAATAGAGTTATATGGAACAGTATTTGTAACCAAAATTACTAGTAAATTTACTATAAAGCCGAGAACAATTGTGGCAAAATTTTTTGGTTATGAATGTGAAAGTGTGGGAAAAACCAAGACATAGAGGTTGGAAATAACATAACCTATAATGTCAAAGTCAATTTGTAAAAATTATTGAGAAGAAGAAGATACATTTGGTCTTAGCTGCTCAAATGATATTGGAACACCATCCGCAATTACTACTGAAGATGAGATTTTATTTTTGGTAAAAAATTATTATAAATAAAATATCATCTTTAGTAGTAATTGCAAATAGTGTTCCAATATCATTTGAGCAACTAAGACCAAATGTACCTTCTTCTTCTCAATAATTTTTACAAATTGACTTTGACATTATGGGTTATGTTATTTTCAACCTCTATGTCTTGGTTTTTCCCACACTTTGACATTCATAACCAAAAAATGTTGCCACAATTGTTCTCGGCTTTGTAGTAAATTTACCAGTAATTTTTGTTACAAATACTGTTCCATATAACTCTATTTATTGCTCCATGTTTTATATATATGAGAAATTCTTTGGGACAGCAGCAAACGAATGTGTACTCTTATTACATTATATTTCCAAAATTTGGACAATGAATATTGTCATCATCAGGAAGCTACAAAGGTGAAAATAATATAGTATAATTGATAAATATACAAATGTAACCTTACTCACAATGTTAGTGAGAATGGTTATGTATTGGATGATATAAAAAAAAAAAAAATGTATCAAAGTAAATTTACTAAGCCGAGAACAATTGTGGCAACATTTTTTGGTTATGAATGTGAAAGTGTGGGAAAAACCAAGACCTAGAGGTTGGAAATAACGTAACCTATAATGTCAAAGTCAATTTGTAAAAATTATTGAGAAGATACATTTGGTCTTAGCTGCTCAAATGATATTGGAACACCATCTGCAATTACTACTGAAGATGAGATTTCATTTATGGTAAAAAATTATTATAAATAAAATATCATCTTTGGTAATTGCAAATAGTGTTTCAATATCATTTGAGCAGCTAAGACCAAATGTATCTTCTTCTTCTCAATAATTTTTACAAATTGACTTTGACATTATGGGTTATGTTATTTCCAACCTGTCTTGGTTTTTACCACACTTTGACATTCATAACCAAAAAATGTTGCCACAATTGTTCTCGACTTTCTAGTAAATTCACCAGTAATTTTTGTTACAAATACTGTTCCATATAACTCTATTTATTGCTCCATGTTTTTACATGTTTTTTTAATGTTGTCTTGTACATCGTTCTGTATATCACCGAAAAACGACCATTCTCACTAACATTGTAAGTAAGGTTACATTTGTATATTTATCAATTATATTATATTATTTTCACCTTTGTAGCTCCCTGATTATGACAATATTCATTGTCGAAATATTGGAAATATAATGTTATAAGAGTACACATTCGTTTGCTGCTGTCCCAAAGAATTTCTCAGACTTTTTCCTAACTAGTCAGCAAAAGACTACCTCTCCTCTTTCTTTATATATATATATATATATATATATATATATATTTACAGTGTCCGTCATAAAGTTGGCTATATATGGAAAAAAAAATTGTTATTGAAATTTCTGAAATGACTGACAACAAAAAAATCCGTTGCGACGTGACCAAAGATTTGACGGGAATTTAAAAAAAAGTTGTCTGTGGTGCCAAAGAATTGGTCAAATTGACAAGATATCGAAAAAATTTATTGAGAAAATGTGTTTGGAATCTAACGAGGAGCGCATGTAACAATTTTGAACCATATTGAAAAAAAATACCTTATATTCCTCTACCCTTACTAAGAAACATTATACATTCTTGTTTTATCAGGAAACAGCTTTAATAACCTGAATCACATAAGTTTGGGTCAAAACTAATCAAATATTTGTGGATTAGACATTTTGCGGGAGATTAATTATGAAAACACGATTTAGCCTTGTCACTAGGTGTAGTCATGCCCTGTATATTGATGCACATGAGCTTATTCAATATTCTCAACCCGTAAATAAAATTCAAACGAACTAATTTGTAATTAAACCTTAATTATACATTATTTATCCTTGCTAAATTTAATATTGGTTAGTAAGGTTGAACTTCAATGACTTTGATACATTTTTGAATTTTATAAGGCGGCTTTGAAAAATGATCTACTTCACTACTTTTGTTGTAACGATAACAAATGTCACATTAACTTATTGACAATTTTGTTGTAGTTGTCGTTCTTTATCAGTTTTTGTGTTTTTCAATCTATCAATAGAAATGGCTTCAAAACTGAGTATACAAGAAAAAATAGAAATAGTATTGCTTAATGGCGAAAGAGAAGTAGTTGAAATTTGGAAGGTATCCAGACCAAAATTTACATTTTACTACGGTGGCAAAGATATTGCAAAAATTTAAGGAAACTGGTTCGGTTGAAAACAAATATAAAAGTGTTCACGTTGAGCCTCTTGTAAATAATGAAAATAATGTGAACAATGTTTCACTGACAGTCACTGAGACACCAAGAGTTTCAACGAAAATAATGTCAGAAAAGGCAGAAATATCTCAAACCTCTGTTAGACGAATTTTAAAGCAAAATCACTTCCACCCATACAAACCAAAATTTGTGCAAGTACTGCGAGACCGGGATTATGACGCTCGATTTTATTTTTGTGCATGGTTCCAGGGAATGTTAGAAGACAATGGTGATTTCTCGAAAAATGTGCTATTTTCTGACGAACCAACTTTTACCTCTAATGATGTCGTCAGTTCTCAAAATTGTAGATGGTGTGCAGATCATAATCTTAATTTTATTATTGGAGGCAAGGACCAATATAGTTTCGAAGTGAATGTAAGGTGTGGAATTTTAGATGAGCGAATTGTAGGTCCCTTCTTTTTTAGACAAAGTTTAAATGTCTAACGGTATTTGAACTTTTTACGGACCGGGATATCTACATTTATCGACAACCTACCATTACAAGAGCGGATTAGTTTATTCTTTCAACAAGATGGGGCTTCTATTCATTCTACGAATGAAGTGCGGGAGTGGTTGAACAATGAGTTTGGTGAGCAGTGGATAGGTCGATATTCAGGTAATCCTTGGCCTGTTAGGTCTCCAGATCTAACGCAGTGTGATTTCTTTTTATGGGGTTACTTGAAAAGCAATGTTCATAAACAACGCCCATTTTGAAACGTAGAACATTTAGAAATTTGTATAAAGAATTGTGCAGCATGATCAACAGAACTATGTTGAAAAATGCTAAATTCCTATAGGATAAATAATGTATTATTGAGTTTTAATTACAAATATTAGTTGGTTTAAATTTAATTTACGGGTTGAGAATATTGATTGAGCTCATGTGCATCAATGTAATCATTATCATCATCATCAATCATAAAATCATTATCAGTGACCGTCGTCGTGTTTTGGACGTATCTACATTAGCTCTCGATAATGAATAACAATTTTAAGTGCTGTTAACTCAAATCCTATGGGCATTATGTGTGTATAAGGTGGTTTAGTGTATTCTATGAAAGTTGCGTTCAGCAAAAATACAAAAATAAAGTGAATTTTTTGAAGGAAAACAAAATAATTTGTTGTCAGGACAGTGTCGCAAATGACCAAGAACGTGAAGATGAGACGAACTTACTAGAGAGAACAATAAGTGATCTCGAGGATGAAGGAGGAATGAAAGATCGATACATTCAAAAATTAAAAGATGAAAATCAAATTATAATGCAACAAGCGATAGAATCCGAAACCGAAATGAATTCATTATTAGAATCTTAGAAAAAACTGATTGAAGAAATGCAGGTCAAAATAAACGAGCTGAACGGAAAAAATCGCCGTAAAAACGGTTCCGGTAAAAAGTATGGATACCCAAACCCAAACAGATATGAATCACGCCTGTCATCAGTCCACGATGACTGAGGCTTCTACTTCCAGTGGCGTAGACATAAAAAAAACCTCGGAGAGTATGCAATTCAAAAATCTTTCGAAAAACCGAGTTAAGCAGGAAGGAAAATGTGTAAGTGCTAAAAAAGTATCTAAAGGTAAGACCTCAAAAAACTCCAGAATAATTCAAAAAGGCAAGTACTGTGAACATAAGAGAAAGTGCAAGATTACAGCCAAAAAGGAAGACATTGCTGATGAAGGAGGGTTCCTTGAAGAAACAGTTCTTCTCGAAACAACTCAACAAGAAACTTCTCTTCACGCTGAAATCAATGATTCGAAACGACACGAAGAAATAGAAAGACATGACACGACGGCTTCAGTTGATATGGATGATGTTGAATACATTCCTATTCTTGCCGTAACTGAAAGAGTAGTAAGCAGTGAAGGCGTCGACTCTTCAAAGAAAAAAAAAGTCCTCGTACGCTAAAGGCTTTCACAAGGTACTGAACAAAATGATTAACGGTTCCAACAACTATATCATTGACGACTTCATCAAACCAAATATGGAACTTTACGATATAGTGTCAGACATTTTCGATGATTCATTGAAGTATGGTCAAGATGACTTTGTAATAATAATGTTCAACAGTATCAATGTAAGTAATTCAAGAACATTGAAACTCTTGAATCAGACTGAGCATATTTGTAACCGTTATCACAATTGTATAAAAATATCTAAGGCTTCAACCAATGACAGCAATGATCTTACTGTAATCTTAGGTAAGAAATATTCAAACAAAAGTTATACGATAGAAAATAAAATTGATGCACACGCTCGTAAACAATTGAAGAAAACACACTCCTCTCCACTTATACATGTAGATGTTCCCAATTTCAGGTTTTATTGTTAAACATTCAATCAATACGTTACAAGGCCAATGCTCTGAAAATTTTTATGGAAGATTTGGAATACCCAGAAATAATACTTTCAACTGAACACTGGTTATCTAGTGAAGAACCGTTATACCTTCCTAACTATACTTTAGTTTCAAAATTTTGTCGTTCACACGCGCGTGGAGGTGGTTCCTTGATTTTGATTGAGGATAAGTTCAAGAACCTGTTTGGCTTTATAAATTATGACAAACTTGACTGTATGTTGGTGGAAAAAGAGTTTCGAGTCAATTGTTCAGTGTAAATATAAGTACATGTATATTATATGCATTTATAGACCTCCATCATCTGACTCTAATTTATTTCTACATAGGTTGGAACTGCTTCTATCTCAGTTTCCATTAAATGCATAAATCATAGTGTCTGACTACACCTAGTGACAAGACTAAAGTGTTTTCATAATTAATCTCCCGCAAAATGTCTATTCCACAAATATTTGACTAGTTTTGACCCAAACTCATGTGATTTATGTTATTAAAGCTGTTTCTAGATAAAACAAGAATGTATAATGTTTCTTAGTGAGGGTAGAGGAATAAAATGGTATATTTTTTTTTCAATATGGTTCAAATTTGGATTCCAAACATATATTCTCAATAGATCTTCGATATCACCACATACAATTTTTTTTTAATTCCCGCCAAATCTGACGTCACGTGATATAAGTCGCGACGGATTTTTCAGTTGTCAGACATGCAGAAACGAACCGCCATTAGAGTTCTTTAGGAATTTCAATAACATTTTTTTTCCCATATGTAGCCAACTTTATGACGGTATATATCTTATAGAAGTTTTATCTTGTTGTCTTGTCCACTGTAACATCCGAACGTTTAGTATCTTGAGTCGACTGAAAGCAAAATCAGTTCATTAAGGAGAGACTGTAACGATTTGGGAATGAGCAGCCATATGGTGATATGGCCACAATGAAAAAAAAAGTGATAAAATTCTATCCCTCTCCCTTTTCACCCCTTACTAATAAAATAGTCCTGACGGATATCCTCGATACGGTCAATATCATGGACATTTTTCTTTTCGTTGTGATTGTCCCACTGTTTTTCCATAATCCCAAACTGTTCTCCATAATTATGCCTGGGAATACACTAATTGAAGATAATTTTTACTGCGATTCGATAACTGAAAACAATTAGCATTCGTTTTTCTTTGTTTTCATGACAGGCGTGAGTGAATTGAAATTTCCATTTGGGTGAGTTTGATGCAAATATTTTTAATTCGAATGATTGAATTCCGATCCGATGTGTCTGTTGATTTAAAAACAGGAATGAATTCAATGTTCGTTTTTACCTTTTGAAAATTAGTCTGTTTTCCATTCAATGTGCATGAAATTTCCCTTCAGTACGAAAAACGTCATGTGCTCAGTATGGAAATCTCATTTTTCTGAGGATGATGTAATATTGATCGAAAAAATGATTCACCTCAATAAATCTTAGAAGAATTTGAATATTTCTGCTCTCATAAATCTAAATACTAATAATACGCTCACTAGTATGGAATTCTTGAAAACTATAAATCAAAAGTTTTTAAATTCATTTTCTATCACACCAATAACGGAGGTTGTTGTGAGAAACTCTATTCTTTCGCAGAAACCAAAAAAAAAATCTATTGGCACCGACGATATTCCAATGACTCTCTTTAAAAATAACATCGACTACTTGATCAATACTTCAGCCTTTTTATTCAATCTGTAATTTTCTACGGGTACATTTCCTGAATCATACAAAACAGCAATTGTCATTTCTGTTTTGAGAAAAGGAAGTATATCAGACCTAAACAGTTACAATTTGTTGAACTGACGAAAACTCTTATCTAATGTTGCTATCCACAACAGGTCATTATTTCAACATACTCACCTTCCTTACGCCTCCAAAAGTAGGTGGGTACAAATTAATTTAATCGATGAAAGAAAATTGTATTTCGTGCATAAAATAATTTATTAAAATTGTAGCAAAGCTCTTTCGACCCTTAGGTCATCATCAGTGCGTACCTGAAAGTAAGTAATATTGATAGAGAACCAGTTACTGGAAAGTTTTTTTTAAGAAAGAAAATTTAAATATTTTAAATGTAAGGTTACTTACTCGTCAGGTGTACAAGAAACCAAAAAGACCATAAAATATCTCATGATCAATGAGTGTTGCATAAGTTTACGTGACAAACATGTTAAAAAAACCTATCCTAGGCCAGGATGAAAATTGAGATAACATTTCGATATCTTTTATAAGCCATTGTTTAGGTGTGATAGCTGGACCTAAGTGATAAGATTGACAAGTGAACATGAAGTAGATTGACATGGAACACAGAACCATGGAGATGTCAGAATCATGAAAGGAATATCCCTGTCATACGAAAAACACGTTAGAAGATGATCAATCCAATGGGGACTGTCATCTGTCAAATATATGTTCCAATATTCCAAGGAAGACCAGACAAGACTCTTGAATCATCACATTTAAGTCATCGAAATTGAATATAAGTTTAATAGTCTAATCAACAAGTTCAGAAACGTGTTAAATAGATATAAAGCTCCTAAAAATATGAGCGATAGCTCATTCGATTCGGAATGACGTCTAGGAAAATGTTTTTTAAGGGTTTATCAGCACGTAAAAAATTGCGATTGTTATTAACAAAATAAGATTAAAAAAAGAAGGTATTTCGTTTTTCGTTAATAATTTCTAAAATAATGATATTTGAGAAATTATGAAAGAAGATCCTGAAAGAGGAGGAAATTTACAATAAAAAAGTTCCACCTCCCGGAACTCTATCTCTATTATTTATAATAGCTGAAAATAGGGCTCCGCGAGGTCGTTACGGCATAGGCGCACCGTCTAAAAAGCCGTTATATCACCTAAAATAATTTTTTTATAGTATTAAATAACAATTTAAAAATTTGAATAAATCATGGTGTAATCTAGACACTTGAACGAAAAAAACCTCGGTAAAAAAAAATTTTCATGTCGATTTTTCAAAAAGTTACACCATTGTTAATTAACAATTTTTTTTCCAATCTCTGTTTTTATAAATTACGACATAAAAGTTTAAATAATTGGTCTATAAAATTTTCGCTCGTGGAGCTCTTTCCATTCAGGTACTTAATGAAGCAATGCAAAAAAAAATTATTAAAGTTTATTATTTTGTTAATTATAATTTTTTTAAATTAACAAAAAATGAAATTTCAAAAAAATGTTATCCAAAAATTTTTTTTTATTGATATCTTATTATTGCTGTTTTTGCATGTAATATAGGTATTAATTAACATTGGAAAAAATGTTTACGTCATTTGGTAAGAAATTGTTTACAGACTATTTTGGGATTTAAAAAAAAAAAATTCCCACCATCTTATTGCATAGGTAAAATTATGATTTGGAAAAAAATATTTTTTTTCTCAAATAAATTTTTTTATTGTTTATAATCGTTTTTTTTATATTTCAATTGTTTAAATAATTGGTTGAGAAATTATTTTATTCTTCAAAATCATCATTGACCTTTTTCAATGAATTACCAGAAAAATTTTTTTTTTTTTATAAATAATTTCATTGTTTATTAACTTAACAATTTGTTATAAACAAATAATATTTAACCGTTATATTTCGTTTCGAAAACTTCAAGAAATAACAAAAACAACTATATATAACAAAGTATAAAAAAATTTTTTTATTTTTTACACATTGTTATTTAATGAAATTACAGCCGTTCCATAATTTGTCAAGTTATAAATTGTTATAACTTTTGAACTATAAGAGATACGGTAAAGGACATTCGAATCATTTTTATAAAATATTTATTCATCTTCAAAATGAATTCAAAATGGATTCTGTAACCATTGTTTATCAGTTGTTATAAGCATTTGTTTATAAAAATTTTAGTTTTTTTTTATATTTTTCGAAATTTCATAGCGTATAACTTGTTAAATAATATAGATACAGCTACGGACTCAAGAACTTTTTTGTTCTATGATAAAATATCTTCCTAATTACGTATAAATTATAGCGATATAGATTTTTGTTTAAATAATATACTAGTTTAAATTTATACTTACCTAATTTACATTCTGCTATTGATCATTTTCATTCATTTATCACTAGAATTATTAATATTCTGCTAAAGTTTAATTATTTTTTCACTAAAATAATATCTACTGAAATAATAATTGAATTTATTTTCTAATTTTTATATTTTTTTCAAGTATATTTCCTAAATTATTTTATTTTTATTATTTTTATTGTTAGAAACTGAACAACTATAACGTACGGATAAAAGGAAATTATTAATTACACATTATTTTGTTTAAAGAACATTTCAAAATATATTTTCATAAACAATACAGTAGTTTCGAAATTTTACGAGTTCTCCGTTTTTTAACGGGTGGAAGTCCTGAACAGCTCGGTGCATCAATGTCTGAAACTGCACTGTTTTCTTCCTTCTCTCTTGTTTCGGTTCCTCGTTTCTCAGTTCCATCATCATCTTTCGATTTTTTGGATTCGTCATCAGTTTCATCTGAATCAGAATTGTCAGATCCGTAGATTTCTCGTATGATCTGACGATACTGCGAACTTTTTTGGTTTTGAGAATCGCCAATCAGTTTGTATCCAATATTATCATCGTCTTCTTCTTCTTCTTCGTCTTCATTTTCTTCGCTGTTTTGTACGTTTTCGATGAGGTCGGACGCATTACTACAAGTTTCTCCTTTACAACCTTTACAAGATCTTGTGCATTTTATCCCATTTTTACGACAACTGCAATTTTTCGAGCAACTCGAAGTTGTACAACTGCAATGGATTAATTTCAGCACTTTTTCGGGTGCCAAGGGTGCGGTTGTTCTGATAGGTAGAAACATCGTTTCGATCCTTTGCCATCCCCAATTTTCTGCATCTGAGAGGTTACCAAGCCATGTTTGTACTAGATAATAAGCCCTTAAAGAATGTAAATGTGTAGCAGAATCTGTAGGAGGTAACGTAGCCAAATTAGCCGTCTTAGACTTGGCGAAATAAGCTAAAAAGTGATCAATCCTACACTCATTAATTGACTTGTTATTGGCTCCAAACATTTTTAGCATAATTCGTTCGCCAGCTTGTTTTATGTCTTCGACGGTCGACTCAGCGATATAAAACTTCTTAACTTCGACTATTAAAGTTGCATCTCTTTGGATCAAAGTTAATAAGTTATTTTTACCTTTCCGGAAATTAATAATTCTAGTAATAAATGAATGAAAATGATAATACAAATGTAAATTAGGTAAGTATAAATTTAAACTAGTATATTATTTAAACAAAAATTTATAATTTATACGTAATTAGAAAAATATTTTATCATAGAACAAAGAAGTTCTTGAGTCCGTAGCTGTATCTATATTATTTAACAAGTTATAAGCTATGAAATTTCGAAAAATATAAAAAAAAATCTAAATTTTTTTTAAACAAATGCTTATAACAACTGATAAACAATGGTTACAAAATCGATTTTGAATTCTTTTTTCGAAGAAAAATAAATCTTTTATAAAAATGACTTGAATGTCCTTTGCCGTATCTCTTATAGTTCAAAAGTTATAACAATTTATAACTTGACAAATTATGGAACGGCTGTAATATCATTATCATATAATATGTAACAATGCTGTAAAAAATACAAAAAACATTTTTTCTATACTTTGTTATACATAGTTGTTTCTGTTATTTTTTGAAGTTTTCGAGACAAAATATAACGGTGAATATTATTTGTTCATAACAAATTGTTAAGTCAATAAACAATGAAATTATTTATAAAAAAAATATTTCTCTGTTAATTTATTGAAAAAGGTCAATGATGATTTTTAAGAATAAAATAATTTCTTAACTAATTATTTAAACAATTGAAATAAAAAAAAAACGATTATAAACAATAAAAAAAATTATTTAAGATTTTTTTTTGAATCATAGTTTTACCTATGCAATAAGATGCAATTCATTTTTTTTTTCAAATCCCAAAATAGTCTGTTTATAAACAATTTCTTAACAAATGACGTAATTATTTTTTCCAATATTAATTGATACCTATATAAGATGCAAAAACAGCAATAATAAGATATCCCTGAAATTTAATTTTTTGTTAATTTAAAAAAATTATAATTAACAAAATAATAAACTTAAATACTTTTTTTTTGCATTGCTCCATTAAGTACCCAAATGAAAAGAGCTCCACGGAGCGAAAATTTTATAGACCAATCATTAAAACTTTTATGTCGTAATTTATAAAAACAGAAATTGGAAAAAAAAATTGTTAATTAACAATGGTGTAACTTTTTGAAAAATCGACATGAAAATTTTTTTTTACCGAGGTTTTTTTCGTTCAAGAGTCTTGATTACAGCATAATCTATTCAAATTTTTAAATTGTAATTCAATACTATAAAAAAAATATTTTAGGTGATATAACGGCTTTTTAGACGGTGCGCCTATGCCGTAACGACCTCGTGGAGCCCTATTTTCAGCGTTAAAAAAATGTATAAATAATAGAGATAGAGTTCCGGTTTTATTGGAAATTTCCTCCTCTTTCAGGATCTTTTTTCATAATTCCTTAAATATCATTATTTTAAAAATTATTAACGAAAAACGAAATACCTTTTTTTGAAAATCTTATTTTGTTAATAACAATCGCAATTTTTCACGTGCTAATAAACCCCCAAAAAACATTCCTCTAGACGTCATTCCGAATCGAATGAGCTATCGCTCATATTTTTAGGAGCTTTATATCTATTTAACACGTTTTTGAACTTGTTGATTAGACTATGAGGTCTAATTAGACCTGTCCTGATCAAAAACAAACAATTTATTAATTCTGGTAGTGTCCATGGACCATGAATTTGAATTTTCCTTAATGAAAATAAAAATCCTTGTCCCCATGGCTCAGTTGAACCGCAACTGGGGGATAAGAAGTGAGATACAAGTCTAATGATAGGTTTTTTTCAACATGTTTGTCACGTAAACTTTTGCAACACTCATTGATCATAAGATATTTTATGGTCTTTCTGGCTTCTGGTACACCTGACGAGTAAGTTACCTCACATTTAAAATATTTCTTTTTTTCTTTCTTAAAAAAAAAAAATTCAGCAACTTGTTCTTTATCAATATTACTTACTTTCAGGTACGCACTGATGATGACCTAAGGGTCGAAAGCGCTTTGCCACCATTTTAATAAATTATTTTATGCATGAAATACAAATTTTTTTCATCGATTATATCGATACGTGCACACAGTCATACCTTTCACAAATTAATTTATGCTCTACTCTATATTAATGTACATTTAACGTCTATCTTCTGGGAAATAAATGTCTGTCTGTCTGTCTGTCTGTCTGTCACTCCACTTCCAAATCAACCTAATCTCAAAGACTCAACTCAGGTTGTGAAAGTCGACTATATCCTGAAGTGTCACGTATTTCGTTATGTTTCCCTCGCAAATTTAATATTTTGAAGGGTCGCATTTGTTTAACCAGTCAAAATCATACAAAATCATAGACTAGAAAAATTACTACCAGGAATAACTAGATGCATATTTATCCTAACTGTAATTTCAGAATTATACTCTCATTTTTGAACTTGGTGTTCATATTATGAACTGCGATGCTCCCACGACAGTAACTGCTAATAGATTGAGTTACATACACATCAAATTCCTGTATTCTTCCATTCTCTGATTTGTTTATTCCTTATAACTTTAGATGGTGAATACATCGAAATAATACTATTATGGCAATTTTCAGATCGCTAGAGAATATAAACACCTCACTGAACAGATGGATACATGCAATACTGAGAAGTAGAATCAGTAGAAAACAGTCAGAACTACAGCGAAAAAAGGTTGTTCCCAAGGCGGGGTTCTATCGCCTTAGATGTGGTCATTGACCGTGGATAATCTGATAGTGAAGCTACTTGAATCTGGAATTACGAGTCAAATATTTGGGCATTATAATTGACCAAAGACTAACATGAAACAGTCACATCAATGACATTGTTTCCAAGGCTACAGTGGCAACCTGGACATGCCGCAGATTATTTGGCAAGACATGAGGTTTCACTTATTCATTGTGCAATCATATCCTGCTTATATTCTGTTTGGAGCTTATATTTTGTGGTGTAATACTCATTATTGGCATTTTGTTTCTGTTGTGAGTATATTCATAATAGTTCATCTCATAGTTTGAACATATTTTTCGTACTGTGTGTGTCACTTTTCAAACTAGCTTTTGTTGTTTTCCATAAAAAGGTGATGTACTACACGGAATTATATTTGAATTTTCTGCTGTGAATTGAATCTCTTGAGGGTTCCATTCATTCAAGACGGAACTACAATGGTTATGACTTGGAGTAACTTCATTCATATTAATCCTTCTCTGACCATAGTTTTCTGAACGCCATTATTCTTCGCATTGGTCCCCGAATAGTAACAGGTAGTGGATCGAGAAAAAATAGGACTCTTCTGTCTTCCTCTTCTAACCTCAAATTTCTTGATCCTCCATAGTTAACCGACATGAATATCCTAATTTTCGACTTCTATATCACTTCCATATTTTCGCTATGACGATAAATCTGATGTGAATATTACGTTAAATTTACCTCAACCTAATTGGGCGCCAAATTATTAGGAGGTGGAAATAACGTAAATTTCATGTATAATGTTGGTTGAATTATGCACAGCTTGAAGAAATTGTTGAATAGTCAGACTCATCCTGATCCCTACCGAATTACTAGCGACGGCAATCCAGAATGGAATTATTCAGGTTCTGTATCTCAGTTTATGTGCGATGGCGATGTCGACGCTGAGGCTGAATATAATGGTAATGGTCAGATTAATATTCAGTAAACAACTCAATTTCTCAAGCTGCATCTACGAATCGTCAGGCTGCGCAAACAGCTTCAGATGAGATATTTTGGTTTTCTACTCAACACACGCATCAAACTGCTTTCTGCTAGGAAACACTATGAATAATGCGTCAGCAGATTTGGAAATGTTTCTGAAGTTTTTTCCTGGAAGTTTGTACGCAACCAATGCACCAATGAAAAACAAAAAAATTCGGAAAAAGATAAAAATAAAACAAAATTTACTGGGTTCGAAACATATGATGGTAATTGGTATTATATATATAAATCGTTTATTCAGTCATATAACTAATATCAAGTACAATGTGTAACAAAAAAAATATGATAATATAAAAGTATGAAATTCGTAAAAAATATGTATATAGGTACTCACCAAGGAACATATGCAGCAAAATGAACAAACATACAGAACATACACAACATAAAGAAAAATCACAATATGTTTGTACAGAGGTGCTTCTTCAGCCTAATTTTAAAAATATCAAGACTTCCAGAATTTTTCAAATCAATTGGAATTCTGTTGTACATGGTTACACCTTTGACAAAAATAGAATTCTGGCTATATGTTCTGCTAACCAGGGGAACACGAAGATTGCCTCTATATCTAGTGTGGTGCCCATGATCTTCCTGATTGAGGATTAGAATATTCTGCAAATACTCAGGCGTCATACCGGTTTTAATCTTATGAATGAATATGAGGGAGTGATATAATAGATAATTTTCAACCGGTAACCAATTGAGGATATCTAGCATTGAATTTATTGACGTATCTCGTGCACAATAAAGAATAATTCGCATGGCTCGATTTTGTAATTTGTGTAATCGATTTAGCACATTTCGATTCACCAGATAAAGCACAGTGGCACAGTAGTTGAATTGAGGGAGTACCTATAAGAGTATTGTAAATTATAATTTAACTCCATTGAGTAAGATGCTGAGAATATCTCCTCAAATAGTTGATTTTCATGGAAATTATTTTTATCACATTTTTTGCATGATCATTAAAGTACAGTTGACGATCAACTAATACCCCTAAATATTTAAATTTCTCAACCAACTCTATCTGGACACCACCAATAGACAATTTCGGTGCTGTCTTCAACACTTCCTCATACATTTTATCTCTACTGATCAACATCCATTTAGTTTTGTTTGTGTTTATTTTCAACAAATTTCCACAGCAATAATTGTGTATAGCTTCTAAATTTTCATTAATTGTATTGAAGCATATCGAACGGTTATTTCCAGTACAATAAATAACAGCGTCATCAGCAAATAGGTGTATACAACATCCATTCACTACCTCAACCATATCATTTATATACACTAGAAACAATAAAGGACCCAGAACACTACCTTGAGGTACACTTATATTAATATCGATTATGCTAGATGTAACATGGTTAAGTCGTAACTTTTGTTTCTGATTATCCAAATAGTACGCAATCCATTGTAATGCTGCATCTACAATTCCGACAGCTTTCAATTTTTTCAATAATCTGGTTCTGTCAATAGTCTCGAAAGCCCTTTGCAAATCAAGAAAAACTGTCACTGTCATTAAATGTTTTTCCAAAGTGTTCTTCCAATCATGGAGGACACATTGCAAAGCGGTTTCACAACTATGCTTATTGCGTTCCAAGTGATCCACAATTTGATTGAAGACCGATTTTTCCAGTACATTGCCTGTAACTGATAACATATTTATTGGTCTCAGCTCACATGCTTTATTCGTATTTGCGACTTTAGGGATTGGTATAATTGTAGCAGTTTTAATTTCGTCAGGTACTTTATTAGTTTCGAAAGAATAATTTATAATATTCAATAGTGACTTAGAGATAGTTGAGAAACATTCCTTCATTAATTTTGTTGATATTTCATCTGTACTCTTTCTATTAGTCATTGAAAATATTATTTCCTTGAGATTCACAATGGTATTCATTTTGAAGTATCTCAATTTGTGTGAAACATGACTAACTATGATAGGAGTTTCGATTTGGGGTACATTAATTGAATTGGTGATCTGGTTAGTGCTATTGACATAGTATTCATTAGGAGTATTCGACATTTTAATATTATCATTTCCAGCAATAACATCATCAAATTCAATACTTGCAAACACGCTGGAAAAATTGTTATTTGGTAAGTATTTCTTCAAAGTCTGCCACATTTTAGTAGGATTACCAACATCACCATTTATTTTATTCTCTAAATATTCCTTTTTTCCTTGTCTTATCACCTTCACAGCAGTATTACGTTTCTGTCGGTATGATTCCCAGTTCTCTGCTACACGATAATTGACATATATCTTATAGCTTTCGTCTCTCTCTGCTGTAGCAGTTTTAACTATAATATTCCACCATTCTTGATAGTGAGAAAATATTTTGATTTGCTTCTTGGAGGCAACTATATCCACGGCTTCTAATATTGTGTTAACCAAACACTTATATTTATAATCAATATCATAGGTTCTATAGTCCCATTCTACACTTTCTAGTCTCTCATTGATTGCATGATAATCTAACGCCCTACCTCCACTCTCGATTAGTTTAACTTCATTTTCAGAAACTATCTAACCAATATTCACCATTATATTTCTATGATTACTAATCCTAGGTTAATCCAATACCTGTTTAGCGATGTCACAATTCGACAACACTAAATCAATTAAAGTACCTCCGGTATTTGTCAGATGCGTATACTCTTCAACTTTATTTTCAAGACCAATATCCTCTATCACCGCCATCAATAACTGAGTGTAAGTATTTGTACCGTACCAATTAATATTAAAATCGCCAACGATAATAATCTTGATGTTCCTGTCGGTTGAATTATCATCACACCATTTTTCAAAAAAGTCCAGAAATATTACACTACCACTATTTGGGGACCTATAACCTGAGACTACTGAAAAATTAGTTTTATGATACACAAATTCAACAGATATTAACCAGTAGGACTTCTGGAAAGTCGTTTTAGAAATATTTAATATTTGCAAATCATTTTTTGTATAAATGAGAGCACCACCAGTATGTCTACTACAACTGTCCACTCTATTAACTACATAACCGCTCAACTCAATTTCACTACTGTAAATATCAGGTGTCAAGTGCTCATACTTATTATATATATATATATATATATATATATATATATATATATATATATATATATATATATATATATATATATATTGTTATGTTATGTTATGTTATGCCAGTTGTAAATTTCAAAAGAATAAAAAAAAACACAAAAAGAATAAATAATAAATAATTATTAATTTCACGAGTTTGTTTGTGAATAACTTGTGAAACACTATGTATATTGTGAGCCTAGGTATGATATGGATGGATAGTAATGTCAAAGTACTGTAAAACAAACAATTTCATACACTGTCAAAATTATAATAACCCATATTTGATCAAAAGACATCAAAAAGTCCAAATTTACAAAATTATCATGAATAAAAAGTAATCAACATATTTATAAACTTGAAACACTCTGTACATGAAATTGTAGCAAACTAAAAGTTAGCCAATGAGAGAACAGCAAACGTCTTTATGAAAGATAGCCAATCAGAGAAGAGATGATCAGATGTAAAGTTGGAAATTGTGAGAGAATGGCAAAGAGAAGGTATCATAAGCAATTATTATTCAAACTTGTAATTAATGATAAGAATGGGAATTTAATTGTGTGTATAAATTGTGCAACATTAATATAAACAGTGCAAAGTGACGATTTGGTGCGCGAATTCGAAATTTCAAATGGAACAACAAGAATGGCAAGATGTTGCGAAGCGACGAAAAAACAAGCCTTCGAGGAGATCGAAAATATTTTCAAAAGCGGAAGCACGCACAAAATTTCACTAAAAGAAAAATGGAATAATTCCATCATTTGCTTAACAGAACAAGATTACCTTGATGATATCGTATATCCACGATTCCAAAAGCTGAGTCCCACATCGATACGTTCCTGACACATGGTTTTGCAGTGCTAACGGAGGCTGGAGAGAGGAGACTTCCTGTATTTATGGTATAGTTGTGAACACCAACAGTTCCAACCAGGTATGAAACTTTTAATAGTGCTTTCCCGGTCCTGAACTATTTCACAAATAACATTTATCACATTCGATGAACTCTATGTCACTTTTTTATGAACGATAACAAGAAATTACTCTCACAGAAAAAGTGAGGTTCTGTTTATCTATTCATGATATGCAATTTTATTATTATTCGTGAATAATTGTTTGATTCACTCTAGCATAAGTTATTTCTCGTAGGCCAGTTATTTTTAAGTCTTCCTGAATAAAGGAGATAATTGTTTCTTGATAGTTGGTTGTTTGTTTTCTCACAATGATCAAATAACATGCCAAAGACCATTCAATAAACTGAAGTTAGTCACATATGACAGTGTCTTGAATCCCTTGATTCGACTTTTCTGAGATAAAAAGCGTGCCAACTGTTGCTTAGCCGTGGTGACAAAACTAATAATTGCTGGTAGCGTGACGAGAGAACAGTGACGTTCGCTGGCAATTATTATTACAGGGGCAGAAATATTCATTTATATTATATCAATTTGGCTCTCAAGGAATATCAAAAATAATTAGCTATTCTCAATATACAAAATCAATCTATATATTTTACAATTATTAAAACATCACAAGTGGCACCCAAAAACAGGGGCACAAATAATATTTGAAAACAAAATAATTTTGTAAAATTCATTTTTCAAATTATCAAACCATGACAAATGGCGCCCAACGCGGTGCAAAAAGTATGCTTATAAGAATAATATTTATATTTTTCAAATTCAAAATAACAGAACGAGTGGCGCACAAAACGTGGGGCTCGAAAAAGGCAAGTAAGGGAAATATAATATTTCTTAATATTTATCGCAACGTAGTGGCCAAGTAAGGGCAATATAGCATTTCATAATATTTATTGAGGAAAAGGCAAGTGGGTGAAATATATTATTTCTTAATATTTATCTGGCGGAAAAAGGGAAAAAGGCAAAGTTAGTGCAATATATCATTTCAAGGCAAGTCCGGGCAAATAAAGGAAAAATATTATTTCTTAATAACACTGGGTGAACTTTAGTAATTGGCATTTAAACGTGTAAGGCTAGATATTGGGAATAAAAAATGGATCTGAGAGATGGTAAGAAAGTTGGTTTGGAAGAAGGTGCAGCAGGTAGAGATAGGGGTGATCAGGAACAAGGAGAGAGTAGTAATGTGAGTGAAATAAAAAGTGAGAATATACAAATGGACAGTAAATTGGATAAAATGATGGCTGTCATAGCAAGTATGGATAAAAGAAATTTAATGGCAGGTATGGAAGAAAGAATGAATGAAAAGTCAGATAAAAATATGGCAAGTTTGAAAAATGATATGAATGAAATGAAACAAAATTCAGCAGGTATGGAAGGTACATTGAAAAATGATATGAATGAAAATTCAGTAAGAATGAATGAAAATATAGGAAGTATAAAAGATGAAATAAAACAAATGAAAGAAAATTCAGGAAATATGAAAAATGAAATGAAAGAGCAAATAGAAAGAATGAATGATAGAATAATAGAATGTATGGAAAAATGTTTCAAAGAAAGTAGTGAAGGAATATGTAAACAATTGGAAACAAGTAGTGAGCAAAATAAAACTCAAGGAGTACTTATACAAAAAACAGATTTTAGTAACAATTTATTAGGAAAATATGATAAACAAATACAAAATATAAAAATAAATTTCGATCTCCAAAATAATGAGTTTATAGAAATAAAAAAATAAATTAAAGGGAAAAAAAAAAAAAATAATGGCAAAGATGAATTTGGATTTGCAAAAAGGAAACATAAATGAAAAAATAATAGTAATGCAAATAAATGACATTCACAGGGCGAATAGCATTTGTGAAATAAAACAAAGAAATATATATAATGAAATAATGATAATAATGAATAGTAAAATGTCAAATAGAAAAATAGGAAATAATTTAAATGAATTTTACTTTAAAAAACAGGAAAAAGTTGAAATTATGGAAATGAAGTTAGTTCAAATTATTGAAATGAAATTTCAATTGAAAATAGTTGAAAATATTAACATGAAATTTCTATTGAAAAGTTGTCAAATAAAAAATAGGCTTGCAGTTACAAGACAAGCAAGATTCCATAGAAGGAGCGACAAATCATTAAAATGAAAATTTAGGAATTATTAAATTGTAGGATAACAAATTTGATAGGCAAGTTAAGGAATAAGAAAAGGGAAAAAGGTTAAGAAAAAAAAATTATTTGATAGATAGGAATGATTTCAGAAACACGAATAAAATAAAATAAGATGAAAAACAAATGTAAAAAAAAAAAAACAAGAAGAAAATATTAAGGAAAAAAAAAAAAAAAAGAATAACAATCATAATAATGAAAAACAGAAAAGTTGATAAAAATTTATTGGTACAGGTTAGTTCGATAAAGTAAAGTTGAAAAACAATATAGATTATAAAGAAGGAAAAATATAGAAATGGATAATAAATAATGTGAATTTTGAAGGAAAATTAAAAGAAATGAAGATAAAAATATTTTGTGTATAAAATGAATGTATGTGAGAAATGAAAGTGGGTATGATAATAATAATAATAATACTAAAGAAGTATATTATGATGAATATGATGATGATGATGATAAGGTATAATGATAAATACAATTAAGGTATATTAATGAATAATATGAAGGTATATTAATGAATTATAAATAAATATAATATGTTAATTATGTATGAAAAATGATGAAGCGAAAGAGTATGTACACAAAATAAAAGTAAATAAAATGAGAGATTCAAATTAATCAAATATCCAATTCAATAGAATATAAAGAACAACTGAAGGAAGAGATAGAGAAAATAATAAAACAAAGTATAATTGAAAGAAGTACCAATAATGATAAAAATCTAATCGATAATAGAAAATAATATAGATAAAATATAAAATGAAAGTAAGATAATAATAAAATATAAAATGTCATATATGATAATATCTTGAAAAGTTTTCTCTCTTGATCTGAAAAGAAGTCCATAGTCAAGTTTTTCTGGAACAACAAAACGTAGTACTAGTAGTTGTAAATAATAGTTATTGTTGTAGAAATTGTTTTTCTTGAAGTCCAGCTCAAGAAGTTTTCTGAAAGAATAAAATTAGTATAAGTTGAAGTAAAATTAAAAATATAAATAAAGAAATTGATATTCAAAATTTTCTAACAAGTAGAAAATAATTGAATATAAATTTGGGAATGTTGTTATGTTATGTTATTCCAGTTGTAAATTTTAAAAGAATAAAAAAAAACACGAAAAGAATAAATAATAAATAATTATTAATTTCACGAGTTTGTTTGTGAATAACTTGTGAAACACTATGTATATTGTGAGCCTAGGTATGATATGGATGGATAGTAATGTCAAAGTACTGTAAGACAAACAATTTCATACACTGTCAAAATTATAATAACCCATATTTGATCAAAAGACATCAAAAAGTCCAAATTTACAAAATTATCATGAATAAAAAGTAATCAACACTTTCATAAATTCGAAACACTCTGTACATGAAATTGTAGCAAACTAAAAGTTAGCCAATGAGAGAACAGCAAACGTCCTTATGAAAGATAGCCAATCAGAGAAGAGATGATCAGATGTAAAGTTGGAAATTGTGAGAGAATGGCAAAGAGAAGGTATCATAAGCAATTATTATTCAAACTTGTAATTAATGATAAGAATGGGAATTTAATTGTGTGTATAAATTGTGCAACATTAATATAAACAGTGCAAAGTGACGATTTGGTGCGCGAATTCGAAATTTCAAATGGAACAACAACAATGGCAAGATGTTGCGAAGCGACGAAAAAACAAAGCTTCGAGGAGATCGAAAATATTTTCAAAAGCGGCAGCACGCACAAAATTTCACCAAAAGAAAAATGGAATAATTCCATCATTTGCTTAACATAACAAGATTACCTTGATGATATCGTATATCCACGATTCCAAAAGCTGAGTCCCACATCGATACGTTCCTGACACATGGTTTTGCAGTGCTAACGGAGGCTGGAGAGAGGAGACTTCCTGTATTTATGGTATAGTTGTGAACACCAACAGTTCCAACCAGGTATAAAACTTTTAATAGTGCTTTCCCGGTCCTGAACTATTTCACAAATAACATTTATCACATTTGATGAACTCTATGTCACTTTTTTATGAACGATAACAAGAAATTACTCTCACAGAAAAAGTGAGGTTCTGTTTATCTATCCATGATATGCAATTTTATTATTATTAGTGAATAATTGTTTGATTCACTCTAGCATGAGTTATTTCTCGTAGGCCAGGTATTTTTAAGTCTTCCTGAATGAAGGAGATAATTGTTTCTTGATATTTGGTTGTTTGTTTTCTCCCAATGATCAAATAACATGCCAAAGACCATTCAATAAACTGAAGTTAGTCACATATGACAGTGTCTTGAATCCCTTGAATCGACTTTTTTGAGATAAGAGCGTGCCAACTGTTGCTTAGCCGTGGTGACAAAACTAATAATTGCTGGTAGCGTGACGAGAGAACAGTGACGTTCGCTGGAAATTATTATTACAGGGGCAGAAATATTCATTTATATTATATCAATTTGGCTCTCAAGGAATATCAAAAATAATTAGCTATTCTCAATATACAAAATCAATCTATATATTTTACAATTATTAAAACATCACAAGTGGCACCCAAAAACAGGGGCACAAATAATATTTGAAAACAAAATAATTTTGTAAAATTCATTTTTCAAAGTATCAAACCATATCAATATATATATATATATATATATATATATATATATATATATATATATATGTATATATATATATATATATATATATTTATCTTTATAGAAAACCCTGAATTTTCACCCTTCTACGATCAACCCCTATTTTTGTGGCAAGATTTTTATTTTTATTTTTATTTTGTCATGACAGAATCAGAAAATTCATATAACTCTCAATTTTCACCCTTCTACAATCAAACCTTATTTTTTTTTATAGGAAAAACGGTATAACAGGAAAACGGGATAACGGGAATAACGGGATAACGAAAAAACGGGAAAACGAGATAACGGGATAAAGAAAAAATGGGATAGCAGGAAAACGGGATAACGGGAATAACGAAAAAACCGGAAAACGGGATAACGGGATGACAGGATAAGGGAATAACGGGAAAACGGATAACGGGATAAAAAAAAAGGGATAACAGGAAAACGGGATAACGGGAATAACGGGATAACAAAAAAACCGGAAAACGGGATAAAGGGATGACAGGATAAGGGGGGTAAGGGGAAAACGGGATAACGGGATGAAGAAAAAAAGGGATAACAGGAAAACGGGATAACGGGACAATGGGATAACGGGATAATGGGATAACGGGATAACTGGATAGCGGGAATAACGGGATAACGGAAAAAACGGGATAACGGGATGACAGGACAAGGGGATAACGGGATAAAGAAAAAAAGGGGTAACAGGAAAATTGGATAACGGGATAACGGGAAAACGAGATAACGGGACAACAGGAAGCGGAAGGAATCAAAAGCATAATCTAGATGGAACAACATAAAGAAAGAAAGAAAGTAAATTCTACGCGGACGAGAGTTTTCGGGAAAAACATTTTAGGGAACATATAAATTTGGACAGGTCAACGTCTGTCGGGTCCGCTAGTATATAAATATATATACATATATATATATATATATATATATATATATATATATATATATATATATATATATATATTTTTATATATATATAGTTATGATACTCATACATTGCATAACTACCTGCTATAGTTTTTTTTTATAATATTTTTCTGTATATTTTGCATCTTTGGAACATTGGCCATATTCTAGTCAACGCAGATGATCCAAAAGGGTGGCAGTAGAGTTTTTCTATAATCATCATTGGGTTTCAATTAATTCATTCAGTATGCTCAACCTACAAAGGTATAGGAAGGAGGAAAAATTTTGAAATAGATATTTAGAATTCAACTAAATATCATATTCATATGCAGGAACATCCTGTACACAAAATGAGAACCAAAAAGCAAATATGACAGGAAAATGTCAAAGAGATATTTTTTTTTTTTAAATGGACGAAATAATAAAATTGGAAACAGAAAAATGGTAAAGATTGATTTTGAAGAACTCTGCATAAATAATAGGATGTATACAAAACAAATTTGTAAATAATATATGTACAATAAGTTAGAAAGTGAAATGTGTTTGAAAAGAAGTGATAATAAAAAAATCCAAGACAGAAGAAACAAACAGGGATGGTAACCAGGAGGGCGGAAAAGAATAAATAGAGGAAAAAAAATGACACGAAGGTTTTTGCTTCTATGATAAGTATAACAAGTAAAAGGAGTTCAAACTGAACAAATAACATATATAAGAAACAATAATTCATATAAGATAATCAAGAACAAATTAAGGAACAAAAATCAAACTAGAAACTACTTGCCTAGAATTTGAGGTAAGATTGCCAACATGGACATCACCAGGAGTAAATGGGGCAAACTTTTGCAAGAAATTCACAAGAACAATCCACTGAACATCCCAGGAATCAAGAGAGTCAGAAGCATAAGACATAACAGGTATTTTTCTTTTAAAAACTTAAAAAAGTGCTGACATTCGTCGGACAAATATTTTTGTATTTATTCGTAATAATACGTATCTTATGGTCACAATTTTCTTCTTCCAATTTATGATAAGAACTGAGAATAACCTACAAATAGTTATTTTTGAATATATCTAGATTTGCGAATTCCTAAGCAATTCATTTTAATGTTGATTGGTTGGAAATAACAATTAATATAAGTTAGTTATATCTCAGAGATAAGCAGGTTAAGTAATTTTTGAATAAAAAAAACAACTATCTAACAATTTTTTTGGACCCATTATTTATTATTTGATCACATTACAATCTATATTTCTAACATAAACAGTATACCGACAACAAGTAAAGAAGTAGATGGCGCTGCTGCAACGCTCTTGGGATTAAGAGAATCATCTCTACATTGGCGTACTGGGAGAGCTGAAAAAGTTCAAAAAAGGCTAGGTGGATGTACGGAGAAAAATGGTAAAAATATCATATCCGGAAATTTTATAGTTATGATTGGTATTTGTTACAAAATCATAAAAATTTAATAAATAAAGGAAATAAAAAACAAAAATAACAAACCATAACATAACAATATATATATATATATATATATATATATATATTATATATATATATATATATATATATATATATATATCTTTAGTTTCTTGACCACATATATATTTCCTTCAATTTTTCGGAATGAAGGTCTGATTCAGTCAATTCATATGATTTCTCCCAACTACGTTTCGACATGGTATTTGTCATCATCAGGTTGAAACACTAAAATGAAAAATATGGAGTTTGAGACATATCTTTAATCTTAGTGTTGTAACTTGATGATGACAAATACCATGTCGAAACGTAGGTGAGAGAAATTATATGAATTGACTGGATCAGACCTTTGTTCCGAAAAATAAAAGATATATATGCTAATTTAAAATCGTACATCTCAGCAGTGAAAATAAACCTTTTTCTACCATTATTTAGACTTATGATCTTGATGCACTCAATACCTACAAAGTTTTTTACTATTTTAATGCATTCTATCAACAATGGTTACTAGGCCCTTGTAACGTTGATCATTGCCAAGACTTCTTTTGTATTCTGCCATCTGCTGAAAGATATCTCACCATTTGTACACAGGAAGTAAACTCCACTCCTTTTCAGATTGTTCAAACTTTTTGGTATATTCCACCATGTAATGATTCAAGTTCTCACTGATGCATGGGGTTGTGTTTTTATGAACCACTGATGTAAATAATCCAGCGAAATATACTACAACATCTGGTTTATTGATAGGAATGAGCTACTACTTTCTCCTTCAGTTCCATCCGTATGGGCATTTTTCTCTCCACCATATACATACGGAACGTATACATAAGCAGTTACAATTTGATACCCCACTTAATGGGTTTCATTGACAAATATTGTTTCAAGCTGGACCTGCCACTCCGAAAGCTGTCCGACATAATAAATCTTCAAACAGTCTACAGGTTCCTCGGCATAATTGTAATTCAATTTGAAGTTTGTAACGATCGCGGGACATTACATTTTTCATCGATGTATTACCCATAGCACATTATAAGCTATAATACCAAGTACCATCATAATTTTCGAATAGTCAGTCAATTTTGTTTTGTTTTTATCTTTTTCCAAAATTTTTTGTTTTTCATTGGTGCATTGGGTCCAGTTGGGTACAAACTTCCAGGAAAAAACTTCAGAAATGATTCCAATTCTGCTGACGCATTATTCATACTGTTTTCTATCAAAGGGCAGTTTGATGCGTGTGTTGAGTAGAAAACCAAAATATCTCAACTAAAGATGTTTGCACAGGCTGACGATTCGTAGATGCAGCCTGAGAAATTGAGTTGTTTACTGAATATTAATCTGACCATTACCATTATATTCAGCTTTGGCGTCGACATCGCACAAAAACTTAGATTCTGAACCTGAATTATTCCAATCTGGATTTTCGTCGCTACTAATGCGGCAGGGGTCAGGATAAGTCTGTTCAACCAATATTATAGGTAAAATTGACGTCATTTCCACCTCCTAATAAATCGACGCCCAATTAGGTCAAGGTAAATTCAACGTAATATTCACATCATATTTATCAACATAGCGAAAATATGGAAGCAATATAAAAGTCGAAAGGATCAAGAAATTTGAGGTTTGAAGAGGAAGACGGAAGAGTCCTGTGTATTTTTTCACGATCTGCTACCTGTTATTGTACTATTATACAAATTCAAATACAGATACTTCATTTCCTTAGACTATACAAGTATGAAAATCGTCAGTTATAAGATATAAAAAATACAGAACACCTAAAATTAAAGTTATACAAGCAGAAGTAATAAAAATTCACACTAATATACAGTGCTCGTCTAAAGTCCGTTTCCCCCTACTAATTTTTGAACCACCAGGTATATCGCAACGAAATTTGGAGGGCATAAATAGGAGATAAAAAACTACTTTTTCATGAAAAAATCATAGCTTAAAGTTTCAAAATGGCGGCTGAGCGCCATCTTCAATAATTTTTTTAAATAATAATTTACCCCGTATATTATTCCATTTTCGAAATCTGCTCATAATTCTCAACAGTTTTCTTCCAATACACTTCACTCCTAAATTCAATTGTTTTCGAAATATTAACGTTTGAAAAGTGACATTCCTGTTTGAAATGAAGTATGAATTTTGGTCACTTCCGGTAAAACATTGTACAAACTAAACGTTGTTATTAATTTGTAGTTAAATCTCTTGATGAATTCGACTAATGAGAGACGTAAAGAGAGTTCATTAAGGATAAACAGTACCGCTTACCAGACAATCTCGAAGCCTACGAATGTGTTCTGTAAATTCACAATCAAAACAAATTAAATAGTTAAAAAATTATATTTTATTTTTGAATAACACTTTTATTTGACCCCAACAATAATTTCATCAAGTGTTCAATGTGGCCCCCTCCTAAATCTTGATAATAGAGTGCCATATCATAAATAGCTTCTCTCACGTTGATGAAAGCCTGTTCATCTATTTCTTCACATGTATATATTATTCTGCGTTCCAACTCTCCTATTGTTTGGCATTCAGTGGCGTATATTTCTGACTTCAGATATCCCCAAACGAAACAATCTAGAGGTGTAAGATCCGGAGATCTTGGTGGTCATTCTGTACTTCCCCTGCGACCTATCCATCGCCCAAGAAAGTTTGTATCGAAGAACTCTCTAGCCATGCGATCGAAATGGGGAGGTGCCCCATCCTGCTGAAATATGATTTCACGATTTTCAAACTCTTCCTGATTGTTCAATACAATTTGTCTTATTCGAGGTTCAATTTCAGTTTCTAAAAGATTTCTGTGAATAACTCCTGTGAGATTGCCTCTGATAAAAATCAGTCCAACAACGCGAATGCCCAAAATCCCCGACCAAACATTCACCTTTTTAGGAAACTGGGTATGTCCCTCTCTAAAAATATGCGGATTAGTATCGCTCCAGTATCGTACATTCTGTTTGTTGACTTTTCCATTAAGAAAAAACGTGCATTCGTCTGCGAAACACACGTTTTAGGAAGCCCCGTTCTCCTTCAATCTCCGTGAGAGCATGCAGGATTTTCATTTTATAGGGAGGAAACTTTTCTTTTTTTAGGACTCTTTGAACACTTTTTGAATTTACTCCACAGGATTCAGCAACTGCAGACGTCGACTGAGTCGGATTGATTACCATTTCAGCAACAATTTCTACCTTTTATTCTTCTGAAAGAGGCGGTCTTCCTGATCTTGGAGCATCTTTCAGGGTACCAGTTGCTTGGAGCTTATTTAAAAGTTTGCGCAAATATGACCTCGAAATAGGATTCTCGGGATATCTATCATTAAACATACGGACTGCTAGATGATAATTTCTTCCAGCTTCTCCAAATATCAGAACTGCTTCAAATTTATCGCCTAAACTACGAGTCTTGATCACACTTTTCATAAAAGGATTAAGGCGCTCAATGGACTATTTGACAGTTAGCAGTTCAGTTTGACAGTAAACAAGATGTTACCGCGACAACAATTTTTTCCAATGCAAACTTGATTGAAAGCAACATTCGTGTTTTTGGTTGGGTTTGAAATGACCAAAATGTCACTTTTCAAACGTAAATATTTCGAAAACAATTGAATTTACGAGTAAAGTGTATTGGAGATAACTGTTGAGAATTATGAACAGATTTCAAAAATAAAATAATATACGGGGAGTACTATTTTATTTTATTGAAGATGGTGCTCAGACGCCATTTTGAAACTTTTAACTCTGATTTATTCATGAAAAAGTAGGTAGGTTATCTCCTTTTCAAGCTCTCCAAATTTCGTTGCGATATACCAGGTGCTTCAAAAATTAGTATGGGGGGAACGGACTTTAGACGAGCACTGTATAGAAATCACAAACATTTAGTAGAACTGGTATAAACAAAATATTGAACTATTCATTATATCATTTTTCCAGTTGCGCTTGAAAATATTCATCTATAGAATAAAATGTCGTTTTGAGAAGCAAGTTTTTTTCCTTTTTTTCAATAGAGGTATTTTTTTTATGGATATTGGGAGCTTATTATATAATCTAATCGACATGATATGAGGCCCGTTATATACTGCTGCCAGTTTATCACTTGAGAAAAAAAAAATCGAGTGATATATCTCTTCAGAAACTTATCCCAGTGCGTTTTAATGTAAGTGACGCAATTGAAAATATATATAGATGCAACAGTTAATATTTATAATTTGGCAAACAGTTCTCTACAAGAATCTTAATAATTCTCAATATCCTTTTTTGAGATAGCAACAATTCATTTATTCTACTGAAGTTACCGTAACCCACTGAGCAATAGTTGATAGTGGAATTAATATACGCATAATAGTAACTCATTAGAATATTGATGGGCACATAATTCCGAAGATTCCAGATCACGAAGCAGTGCTTGGATAATTTATTTGAAATGCTGGAAGTTAGTTGGAAGTCAATGTTCAATCCTAAGAATTTAGCAGATTTTCTCTGTTCAATAGTTTTTCCATTTGCTTTTACCAGTAGGCTAAAGTCCATATCTCCGAGAAAAAAGGTAATAGTGTTTGTTTTGGTACTAACTATTCAATATCAGACCATTTCTGGAGCAATAATGTTGCATGTTAACTACAGCAGCTTTTGCCTTCACATTGGGCACAGCTAAGTAAGAAGGACGTGTCATCAGCAAACTGTACAGTACAATGTTGGAGATTTACATTTGAAATATCGTTAACAAATGAAATGAAGAGGGTGGGTCTGAGGACACTACCCTGCGGAACCCCTGTTACAATGTCGCGCGTTTCAGAGAAATAAGTTCCAGATTCAAATATCACCTTAACAGATTGAGTTCTTCCAGTCAATTATGTTTCAATCCATATTAGACTTGGACCACGAACCCCAGGTAATAAAGTTTATCAAGAAGCAGTTTGTGGTTGAGTGTGTCCAAAACTCCTGTCGTGTCAAAGATAATGCCTATCGTTTTTTCACCAAATTCGAATTTGAATGAAATACGATTGGTTAAAGAAAGAATGGCATCTTGAGTAGATACACCAACTTGGAAACCGTATTGATTCTTTGAAATTATACTATATCTCCTACATAATGACATAAGTCTTGATTGTTAGGACTTCTCGTAGATTTTAAAGAATGATGACAATAATGCAATACATCTATAATTGGAAATCAAGTGCTTGTCATTTTTTTATGAATAGGATTTACTATTGCATGTTTCAGACATGATGGAAATACATCTTAAACAGAAGATAGATTCACCGAATGAGTGAGTGGTACGATTATATTTGATGCAACGTTCAGCAAGATTTTGCCTGACAAACCGTCTGCGCCACTGGAATTTTTGCCGAAATAGACTTAAGAATATCAATAAGCTCAGCTTTCTCCAGTGGATAGAGGAAGAGTGAGTTCAGTTCAATATTCATCACTAACCGGACTTGTTTCATTAACCAAAGAACTTACAGATTCAATAAAAAAATCACTGAAAGCTTCAGAAATATCAGAACCCTCATTAATTTGAAGATCATTTTCAGTTTTAGAATACTTCGGTAAATATTTTGGAACATTGTTCTATTATATCCCAGGCGACTTATTTTCTGAATCGAGAAATTTGTTGCTGAATTATAATACTGCCGCCTGGTCAGTTTTTGTTCTATGGTTTCTCAAAATAAACTTGTATTGTTGATTAATAACATCATTGGACTGCATTTTACTAATATTATAAATATCACGAAGAAATATGCCTCCATTAATGATTTCGTTCGTTATCCAAGGTTTTTTATTGTTAATTTGTTTGCGACGTATTTTGTGAGATTGAAAAAGGTTCATCAAATAATTCAAGGAATATATCATAGAATTTGGAAATTTTTATATTACAGTCATCATTTCCAAGGTATAATAATTCCCAAGATTGCTTACCAAGTAGTTCCGGGACCAATGCAAATAATGATGGTGTTCAGAAAAGTATTGTCAGAGGAAGATTAATATGAGTGAAGTTACTCCCAGTCATACTGAGTTCCGTGTTAAATAAATGAAACCACCAAAAGATTTGATTCGCAGAAGAAAATTCAAATGGAATTCCGTGTAGTATATCACCTTTTTTCACGAAAAACAGCAAACACTAGTTTGAAAGGTGACACACACAATACGTAAAATATGTTCAAACTATCAGATGAACTAGTATAAATGTACTCACAACAGAAACAAAATGTCAATGATGAGTATTACTCCACAAATGATAAACTTCAAACAGAATATAAGCAGGATGTGATTGCACAATAAATAAGTGAAAACTCATGTCTCGCCAAATAATCTGCGGCATGTCCAGGTTGCCACTGTAGCCTTGGAAATAATGTCATTGGTGTGACTGTTTCATGTTAGTCTTTGGTTGATTATAATGCACAAATACCGGGTGACACATGATATCGGGCCACCCCTGCAACTTCTGCATTCGTGAACAGATTTTTCTGAAATTTGGGATAGTTATATAAGCAACCATTTCGGATTTGATCACATTACAATCCAATATGGCAGACTGCCGGTTTTTCTGGAAATGCCAGCAACTTTGGTTTTTTCAAATGGAACACTCTGTATTTTTTTACATATTTAAGTTCAACAGGCCAAAACAAGTCCAAACCTCATGTCAAATGTAATTTTTTTCAAACAATTGAAATTCAAATTGTTTTTTTATTTCACCTCGTGGGTAAATGAGATTTGGTCAAGGCTATTCACAATCAGTCGCACATAACAGAGCAACATATTTTTTTCTGAAAAATTATTTTTTGTGTCACTTATTGATAAATCAATTTAGTCACATCACATTTTGATCAAAAATATTTTTTTTTCAAATGGAACCCCTATGGGCCACCTACATGTCTCTCTAGAACATTCATTCAGGAAAAAAATTACTTACATATCATTTTTGTATTCCGGTGCAGTAATAAATTGTATACATTCAAAAATCTACAACTAGTTCATGAGTTTCCTTGTAGTTCGAATAATTTTTCAACTCAGTAAGCTGAGGAAAACAACATTTCTGAATCTTGTCAACTAATTGTGTTTCGTTGTCTTCTTTCATCTCGTCTGTCTAAAATTAGTTAACTTCCGAGAATTAGTAGAAATGGAAAATCAAAATTATAGGTTCACAAGAAGTGAACAGGTTGATATGTTATTAATTTACGGAGAATGTCTTAAAAACAGTGTCGTCGCTTGTCAGTTATACGTTGAACGATACCCACACAGAAGACACTCCACCTTATTCAAAAAGGTGGAGAGAAGATGACGAAAAGAATCCAACAATGGAGAAGATGATCGTAATACATGTATCGTAAGTGAGGAGGCACAAATGAATGTTTTAGCTTATGTTGAATTTGATCCAACCGCTTCGACGCGGGAATTGGAATACCAATACAGTGTCAGTCGAGAAAGCGCTAGAAGAATTCAAAAAACACCATTATCGTGCTTACAAGTATAACTTACATCGACATCTTTATGAGGATGACTACATCAGAAGGTTGGATTATTGTAACTGCTTGTTGGCAAATCATATGCAAGTGAATAATTTCACTTTCAACATACTGTTTTCTGATGAATCGAGATTTACCAACAATGGGATGTTCAACCGAAATAATTCGAAATACTGGCCGAGAGAGAATCCAAGGCTATTGAGGCAGGGGAGATTTCAAGAAAGGTTTGGGTAAACGTGTGAATGGGAATATTGGGAACAAGAATAATAGGTCCATTTTTTTTCGAAGGCACTCTTATAGGGCAACGATACCTCGGGTTCCTACAGAATGAAATTCAGAATGTTTTGGACAACTTGCTACTGCAGGAAATGAGAGATATGTATTTCCAACAAGATGGCGCTCCCCCACATAATTCAGGAGCAGCCCAGGAGTATTTGGTTGAGACATATGGACAAAGATGGATTGGAACAAACGGCCCTGTCAGATGGCCTCCACGAACTCCCGACCCATCTTCCCTCGGTTTTTATTCATGAAATCATATCAAAAACCAAGTTTATGCTCGTTAGCCTACAACGCTGAAGGATTTGAAAGAGATAATTCCGTTAGCAGTACAAATAATCGGTGTGGATGAACTCACTGCTGTCATAAGGTGTACAGTAAAAAGGACCAGGTTGTGTGTTAGAGCAAATGGGCAAATCATCGAAATAATAACAAAATAAATACCACTTTCTCCCTGAACATAAGATGTAAACGTTCAAATAAAAATGTTTTTCATCCAAATTAAACAAATAATATCTCGCGTTTCACTAATGATTGAGTCTATCCAAGTGAAAGGGGTAACTTATCCTGGGAGTGTCAGAGAGAAATGTAGGTTTAGGAGAAAATATTCTAACCAAAGTCTAGGGAAAAAAATTAACATGTTAAGGTTAAGTGTTGTTTTCCACGGCTTACGGCTTAGTTGAAAAATTATTCGAACTGCAAGGAAACTCATGAACTAGTTGTAGATTTTTTTATGTATGAAAATTTGTTACTGCACCGATATACAAAAATTATATGTAATTTTGTTCCTTAATGTATGTTCTAGAGACAGGTAGGTGGCCCATAGAGGTTCCATTTGAAAAAAAATTACTTCAATCAAAATGTGATGTGACTGAGTTGATTAACCAGTAAGTGACAAAAACATTTTTTTTCAGAAAAAAATTAGTTTCTCTACTATGTGCGATGCATTGTGAATAGCCTTGACCAAATTTCATTTATCCAGGAGGTAAAATAAAAAAAATATATTTTAATTTAAATTATTCCGAAAAAATTACATTTGACATAAGGTTTGGACTTGTTTTGACCTGTTGAACTTGAATATGTAAAAATATACAGGGTGTTCCATTCGAAAAAACAAAGTTGCTGGCATTTCAAGAAAAACCGGAAGTCCGCCATATTGGATTGTAACGTGATCAAATCCGAAATGGTTGCTTATATAACTGTACTAAATTTCAGAAAAATCTGTTATCGAATGCAGAAGTTACAGGGGTGGCCCGATATCCTGTGTCACCCGGTATTTGACCCGTAATTCCAGATTCATGTAGCTTCACTATCAGATTATCCACGGTCAATGACCACAGCAAAGGCGATAGAACTGTTCTCTATTGACTCTATTTTTCAGCATTTCATGTATCCATCTGTTCAGTACGGTGTTTATAGTCTCTAGCGATCTGAAAATTGCCACAATAGTATTATTTCGATATATTCACCATCTAAAGTTATAAGGAAAAAAGAAATCAGAGAATGGAGGAATACAGGAATTTGATGTGCATCTTGACTCAATCTATTAGCAGTTACTGTCGTGGGAGCATCGCAGTTGAAAATATGAACACCGAGTTCAAAAATTAAAGTTTTGAAATCACAGGTAGGACAAATATTCATCCAGTTATTCCTGGTAGTAATTTTTCTAGTTCATGATTTTGACTATGGACATTTTTCACACTAGTAAAACAAAGGCGACCCTTAAAAATAATAAATTTGCCAAGCAAACATAACGAAATTACATAATGACTTTCATAACCTGAATCTTTGAGATTATGTCATTTGGAAGGACAGACAGACAGAGAGAGAGAGAGACAGACAGACAGACAGACAGAGATTCATTTCCCAGAAGATACACGTTCAATGAACATTAATATAGAGTAGAGCATAAATTAATTTGTACCTATTCACTTTCAGAGAGTATATTGAAATAATGACCTGCTGTGTATACCAGCATCAGATGATAGTTTTCGTCAGTACAACATATTGTAACAGGCCCCTGTAATTGTTAAGGTCTGATTTACTTCCTTTCTCCAAAACAGGAATGACAATTGCGGTTTTGTATGAATCAGAAAATGTACCCGTTAATAATGACAGATTGAATAAAAATGCTGAAGTCTTGATCAAGTAGTCGATGTTATTTTTGATGAGAGTCATTGGAATATCGTCGGTGCCAGTAGATTTTTTTTTCTGCTAAAGAATAGAGTATCTCACATCAACCTCCATTATGGGTGTAATGAAAAATGAATTAAAAAATGTAGATTGATTTGTTTGAAAATATGAACAGGATGTTCATAAAATCAGATGTGGAATCATCTTCGACTGAAAGATGAACTTTTGTCACTATCTTCCATCGTTCAAGATAACCTCTTGTGGGGTATTCATGTTGCAAAGGGCAACATTCTCGATTGAATATCGAATAGAAAGATTTTTCTGTGAATTGAAAAATCAACGATAAACATTTTAAATCCACCTTAAATCTGATATAGTTTTCAATAATTCCATACTAGTGAGAGTATTATCAGTATTAAGATTTATGGGAGCTGAAATATTTGAAGAAAATATTTAAATTCTTCCGAGATCTCTTGATGATCCTTAATCAATAAATCGTTTTTCTTGATGCTGAAACTTTCCACTTTTTTCTGCTTTTTCTTTGTGAAGTGATTGGCCAGATCCCATGTTGATTCACTTTTATTATTTGAATTTGTTATGATACTGTTATAGTAAGCGAGTTTAGATGAGCGGATAAATTTTTCAAGATTTTCCGAAGTTTTTCTATATATGCCAGTATGTGAGGATTGTTAGTGCGTTTTTTTAATTCAACGAGGAATCAGTTATTTTTGGATGAATGAATTATTTGAAATAAGTAGATTTTGATTTCCAGTTTGAATCTCACTGCTTGATATAATATTCTTATAAAGATGATTGATTACACGAACATGACAGAAAACTCACCCAGATGTTTTTAAATCCACCTAATGGCTGACATAGCATTTCTAAAATCAGATGCATACATATTTAAATGACTGCTTTTGTTAAATTTGGATTAGGATGGAATAATAAATTTTTATAAACCATCATGTTGCATTCCATTTTGGAAACTTGTATAACGTAATCATTATCCCATTTCAAAATTATCTTGGCGGATTCTTGTAGGAATACAGATATCAGTATTGGAGGTGAATTATTTTTTCGATCAAAATTACATCATCCTCAGAAAAATGAGATTTTCGTACTGAAGGAAAATTTCACGCACATTGAATGGAAAACAGGCTAATTTTCACAAGGTAAAAAACGGGCATTAAATTCATTCCTTTTTTGAAATCAACGGACACATCGGATCGGAATTCAATCAGCTGAATTAAAAATCTTTGTATCAAACTCACCCAAATGGAAATTTTAATTCGCTCACGCCTGTGATGAAAACAAAGAAAAACGAATGCTAATTGTTTTCAGTTATCGAATCGCAGGAAAATTACCTTCAATTAGTGTATTCCCAGGCATAAATATGGAGAACAGTTTGGGATTATGGAAAAACAGTGGGACAATCGCAACGAAAGGAAAAATGTCATGATATTGACCGGATCGGGAATATTCGTCAGAACTATTCATATTCATGAGGGGTGAAGTGGGACAGGGACAGAATTGAATAACTTTTTTTTTATTGTGGTCATATCACCATATGGCTGCTCATTCCCAAATCGTGTCAGTCTTTTCTTAATGAACTGATTCTGCTTTTATTCGGTTCAAAACACTAGACGTTCGGATGTTACAGTGGACGAGACAATAGGATAAAACTTTTTTAGGGTTGTTCCTACTCGTGTGAATCATACACGCATTATGCCTTGTACCTGTACTGATATCGAAACATATTGAATTATTAAAAATGAGCGCAAACTTCATCATTGATTTATGAGGGGAAAACAACTACCCAAAATATGTATACCATATTGGTGGGTACAGTATTAGAAAATACTGGAAAATAAATTGGAAGATTGAAAGTGTACTATAATACTGAAATTGTGTTGAAGATAGTGAAAGAATACTGGAAGTTATTGAAGATAATGAAAATACCTCGAAAGTTATAACCGAAATGTACTCAGTGTTGAAATGTAATGAAAATAATGAAAACATATTGGATTTGATGGAAACATATTCTAGGCCAATGAAGATAATGGAGTGAGCAGGAGAATATCTGAAAACGTTACGGAGGTGATGTAAACTCAACGAAAGAACTGAACGTACTTATTGTAAAGCTATAGCAATTTTAAGATTATTAATGTTTTCCAAAAGTACCTCCATCCATATAAGCTCTGACATAGATATGTTGAAAAATAAGATGATATTTGATTATATCATGAAGCAAGTTAATATCCTATTCGGTACTCTTATCTGGGTGCCCCGGGACTTTTGAACACTGTTATAACTTTTGAATGAATAGGTTTATTTTTCCAAATTTTGCATAGGAATACATAATGTTATATCCATTTGATTGATGTGAAAATCCAAAATGAACGACTTTTGTTATCGATATTTTTCAACGAAATAACTTGATACTCTAACTTTTGCCTTGGAGAAAACATATCTTATTAAACCAGTTGCCATATAACCAGTTTATGGAGAGGATAACTTCTCTCTCTTTCTTCATACTCAACATATAATTCAATTGAAAAAAGAAAACAACGAAACATGTAAATTGTCAATAGAAACCTAAATTATAGTTACAAGACATCTGACATCTTCTTTCATCATTAATAAAGAGATAGTTCTTCAGTGAACTGTGTTAATACTCTAACTCGATATACATGTTGGTTCCTGTATTATTTTACTTTTATATTCTTAGCCCGTTATATATTATTCAATTTGATCTTGTTCATGTATTCTTTACTTTTGTTTCAAGCTGGCACTCGATATCAATTATGTGAACCTTCTAAAACCTTCATCAAATACACGTGTGTTATACAGAAAAACATCGCATCAAAAACGGACGGAAATCAGGTTCAGAAAAACAACCTGTTTTTCGTCTACTTATTATTTGTCTCACAACGATGGGTGGGATGCCCCATAAGTGAATAGCAGCATTGTTCTCAATCATTATTGCCCCCAATATTTCTTGAAAGAAATACCGATAAGATATATTCACAACTCTGTTGTGTCTGGTTGTGTCAGCTCATCCGTTATCAAATTTATTAATTTCTCTGTTACTCTGTTACTGGTTAATTTCTCTGTTACTGGTATTTCAATAAGTCAATCTCATTCATCAGAACGGGTCTGAGTTCTCGCTATATTTCTGTGCTATCGTGTGTCGATGCTTTCGGATCTTTTCACAATCACATACATTTAGATATTGAATAACAAATCTCAATGATATTTTTCAATTCCTGAAGACAATAATAACGTATCAGTACCAGTTTCAGATATTCTCCTGTTACTTCACTAAAAATTATTTCGTGAGATTGAGGTATCAAGAGCAAGAATAAAAAAAGGAAATGTTCCATCTAGAAATGTTGTTCAATGTAGAATTGTCACATTGGCATATGTGTATGTACTCTGAGGAATAGACAACTATTTTGATGCAAGTTATGATAATAATAATAATATAACGTTTATTTTTCAGAATATAAATGTACTTAGTACATTGAAATGAATAAATAGTCCAATAAACGTGTTTGGTCATCGAAGAAAAATCGAAGAGAGATGAAATAACAAAAAGCGATCTGAGATAAAAATGTATTCATATCACTAGCTTGAAGCTCTGACACAGATATGTTGAAAAATAAGATGATATTTGATTATATCATGAAGCAAGTTAATATCCTATTCGGTACTCTTATCTGGGTGCCCCGGGACTTTTGAACACTGTTATAACTTTTGAATGAATAGGTTTATTTTTCCAAATTTTGCATAGGAATACATAATCTAATATCCATTTGATTGATGTGAAAATCCAAAATGAACGACTTTTGTTATCGATATTTTTCAACGAAATAACTTGATACTCTAACTTTTGCCTTGGAGAAAACATATCCCATTAAACCAGTTGCCATATAACCAGTTTATGGAGAGGATAACTTCTCTCTCTTTCTTCATACTCAACATATAATTCAATTGAAAAAAGAAAGCAACGAAACATGTAAATTGTCAATAGAAACCTAAATTATAGTTACAAGACCTCTGACATCTTCTTTCATCATTAATAAAGAGATAGTTCTTCAGTGAACTGTGTTGATACTCTAACTCGATATACATGTTGGTTCCTGTATTATTTTACTTTTATATTCTTAGCCCGTTATATATTATTCAATTTGATCTTGTTCATGTATTCTTTACTTTTGTTCCAAGCTGGCACTCGATATCAATTATGTGAACCTTCTAAAACCTTCATCAAATACACGTGTGTAATACAGAAAAACATCGCATCAAAAACGGACGGAAATCAGGTTCAGAAAAACAACCTGTTTTTCGTCTACTTATTATTTGTCTCACAACGATGGGTGGGATGCCCCATAAGTGAATAGCAGCATTGTTCTTAATCATTATTGCCCCCAATATTTCTTGAAAGAAAAACCGATAAGATATATTCACAACTCTGTTGTGTCTGGTTGTGTCAGCTCATCCGTTATCAAATTTATTAATTTCTCTGTTACTCTGTTACTGGTTAATTTCTCTGTTACTGGTATTTCAATTAGTCAATCTCATTCATCAGAACGGGTCTGAGTTCTTGCTATCTTTCTGTGCTATCGTGTGTCGATGCTTTCGGATCTTTTCACAATCACATACATTTAGATATTGAATAACAAATCTTAATGATATTTTTCAATTCCTGAAGACAATAATAACGTATCAGTACCAGTTTCAGATATTCTCTCGTTACTTCACTAAAAATTATTTCGTGAGATTGAGGTATCAAGAGCAGGAATAAAAAAAGGAAATGTTCCATCTAGAAATGTTGTTCAATGTAGAATTGTCACATTGGCATATGTGTATGTACTCTGAGGAATAGACAACTATTTTGATGCAAGTTATGATAATAATAATAATATAACGTTTATTTTTCAGAATATAAATGTACTAAGTACATTGAAATGAATAAATGGTCCAATAAACGTGTTTGGTCATCGAAGAAAAATCGAAGAAAGATGAAATAACAAAAAGCGATCTGAGATAAAAATGTATTCATATCACTAGCTTGAAGCTCTGACACAGATATGTTGAAAAATAAGATGATATTTGATTATATCATGAAGCAAGTTAATATCCTATTCGGTACTCTTATCTGGGTGCCCCGGGACTTTTAAACACTGTTATAACTTTTGAATGAATAGGTTTATTTTTCCAAATTTTGCATAGGAATACATAATGTTATATCCATTTGATTGATGTGAAAATCCAAAATGAACGACTTTTGTTATCGATATTTTTCAACGAAATAACTTGATACTCTAACTTTTGCCTTGGAGAAAACATATCTCATTAAACCAGTTGCCATATAACCAGTTTATGGAGAGGATACCTTCTCTCTCTTTCTTCATACTCAACATATAATTCAATTGAAAAAAGAAAACAACGAAACATGTAAATTGTCAATAGAAACCTAAATTATAGTAACAATAAAGAGATAGTTCTTCAGTGAACTGTGTTAATACTCTAACTCGATATACATGTTGGTTCCTGTATTATTTTACTTTTATATTCTTAGCCCGTTATATATTATTCAATTTGATCTTGTTCATGTATTCTTTACTTTTGTTTCAAGCTGGCACTCGATATCAATTATGTGAACCTTCTAAAACCTTCATCAAATACACGTGTGTTATACAGAAAAACATCGCATCAAAAACGGGCGGAAATCAGGTTCAGAAAAACAACCTGTTTTCGTCTACTTATATTTGTCTCACAACGATGGGTGGGATGCCCCATAAGTGAATAGCAGCATTGTTCTCAATCATTATTGCCCCCAATATTTCTTGAAAGAAATACCGATAAGATATATTCACAACTCTGTTGTGTCTGGTTGTGTCAGCTCATCCGTTATCAAATTTATTAATTTCTCTGTTACTCTGTTACTGGTTAATTTCTCTGTTACTGGTATTTCAATTAGTCAATCTCATTCATCAGAACGGGTCTGAGTTCTCGCTATCTTTCTGTGCTATCGTGTGTCGATGCTTTCGGATCTTTTCACAATCACATACATTTAGATATTGAATAACAAATCTTAATGATATTTTTCAATTCCTGAAGACAATAATAACGTATCAGTACCAGTTTCAGATATTCTCCCGTTACTTCACTGAAAATTATTTCGTGAGATTGAGGTATCAAGAGCAAGAATAAAAAAAGGAAATGTTCCATCTAGAAATGTTGTTCAATGTAGAATTGTCACATTGGCATATGTGTATGTACTCTGAGGAATAGACAACTATTTTGATGCAAGTTATGATAATAATAATAATATAACGTTTATTTTTCAGAATATAAATGTACTAAGTACAATGAAATGAATAAATAGTCCAATAAACGTGTTTGGTCACGAAAGCAATGCTTGAATGTAACGGATATAGATTAGTTATAGAAATATGTAGGGATGTACAGTCTCACATATACGTGATAATTTCAATGAATGAATGAATGAATACCCACAAAGGCATTGCTTTGGCGAGGGTTTTCTTGGATTGAGTATTTATTATTCAATAAATATGACAAACAAAATAGAGTGGAATAATGACTTCGGTATTGCATGTGAGGTGTGAGACCTAGATTAAAATGTATGCATCTTTTCCCACACAGATACGTATACACACGCATATGTATATACAAACAGATAGACTCATACAAATATACATAATATATATATATATATATACATATACATACACATACACATAATGTACAATTAAAAGGTATATTAATATTATTAGATAGCAACAACAGATTTCAGAACGAAATATATTCAGTACCTATTTGTTAACTGATTTCAAAGGTAACATACAATATAAAATATAATGGATATGAACCTGTTTCAACATGAGATGTAATTGACTATTTTGGTGGCAGTTTAGGTAAGTATAGCGGCATACTATTATTTACAAGTATATTTTATGCGAACGAAGGATCAATGAATCTATCTATCTGATTCCGAGATGACACATTTGTTTTATGCGAACAATCAATTAATCTATCTATCTGATTCTGAAATGAGACATTTAACTTGTTGGTGCAGTTCTGGTTTCCAAGGGTGAGTAATTGTAGAGCCGGTTAGCAAGATGAATATACATTCTCTGGACGATTGTTTTTGTTGAGCATATCGTACTGAGATATGCATTGGCTTGCGTCTAGTATTATGCTCGTGCATTAAATAGTTAAGATTTTTTCAGTTTTTATATTGTTCAATAACGATTTTCAGGATGTACATCTAGTTTTTTTTTAAATGTGATATTGCTACTCCACCCCATCCCACTAGTCCATATGTAAGACGAGACTCCATGATTCCACAATAAATTGTTTTCATTCGGGAGGTGTCCAATATATTTCCTGAATACCCGAATCTATGAAGAGTGCTCCCCAATTTTTTAGTCATTTGGTCAACATGGAAGTTCCATCTCAGGTGTCTATCAAGAACCACTCCTTAATATTTGATTTTTTTGCTGATCGAATTATTATATTGTTTTCGATATTCAATGTGTCATATTGGGGTAGTGAATTGGCACAGCACGAGAATGGTAAGAAGAATGTTTTTTCGTAATTTATTGATAGTTTTTTATCAGCAAAGCATTCAAAAAGATTACTCATGTCATCTTCTACTCTAGTTTTGAGGTCGTTCCAGCTATTAGCACTATACAGTACTGCTGTCACATCAGCGAAACAAACAAGTATCGTGACGCAATATACCATCATTGTATATTGTGGAAAGGATTGGCCCCAGAACTGTTCTTTGGGGTACTCCGCATTCCACGGTCCTTTTGTCACTGAAAATGTTATAAATTTCTACATTGTGTTCTCTTTCTTCGAGAGAACTCTCCATGAGACTAAATGTGTTTCCTCTGAAACCCATGTTTTTTAATGTCGTTAAAAGTTGTAAGTGGTTGACGGTGTCGTTGAAAAGGTAGATTTGACAATTATGTCCATACCAATTCACTATATGTAACAAAAAATTACATTCTTCGACTATGGTTGCTAAAACTATTCGCAGTTGGGAAAACAAATGTTGTTAAAAAGGACTACTCATGAAATTAGATGTGGAATTGAAAAATGATCTTTGGCTAACTTCCATCTTCCGAAATAACATCATTGTTTGAAAGGAAGCATACTAGAATGAAAGTTCGATATTCGAAAATAAAAATGGAAAATTATCTACTAGGGAAAATAAATAGTTCACATGGTTTGCCATGTCCAATGGAATGACGATGTAAATGTATTCATCCTGAACATCTGAAATACTCATTGTTACATTGGCGCGAAATATCTCATCTAGACTTGTACTCAACTATCTCTTAATTCAGTTCATTAATATCAATGTTTTCATTAAACCAAAAATAAATAGCGTTCAACACAGAAATGCCGCGAAAACAAAAAATAAGCTTTCAGTACAACTCTTTTTCACTCTACATTTGGCCGCCACTCCAGACAATAACAAATGAACTTCGAATGCATTTCACACACGAACAACCTCCATGCTTCTTTATTTTTCATCTATTTTAAAATTCACAATACCATTCGGCGTGAATTTTATTTATTGTTTATGGGTACGACGTGACCAAAATTCGCGCGACTTTTCATATTTATCTTCTAATTTTCGCAATAGTTTATTGTATGATATAATGTATTAGTCTTGCTCTAATTTCCACAAGTAGTTTGATAATATGTCGTGTATACCAATAAACCGAAATATTGAAGGGAAACAAAAAAAAAGCCCTTCTCCTACTGAGCCAGTTTTGCATTTTTCCAAGCAAGGAATCAGAAAACGGAATCACACACAAAAATGGTTACAGAGCGTGTCTACGAAGGCGTCGAAGGGCCAAAAACAAAATATATTTTTTAAACATTTGGAATTGCCACTTTTGACAATTGTCACTTCAAAGTGGCAATTGTCACTTTGAACTGCCAATTGTCATTTCGAACTGACAATTGTCACTTCGAAGTGACAATTGTCAGTTCGAAGCGACAATTGTCACTTCGAAGTGATAATTGTCACAATATATCACAGCAAAAATACCATCTAAATTGTCTGTTCGAAGTGACAATTGTCACTTCGAAGTGATAATTGTCACAATATATCACAGCAAAAATACCATCTAACCGGATGGTAGGTCGTTCAGATTCAGGCTGGATGACAGGAGAATCATTTTACGAATACATTGCAAATGTATTTTTTCCGTGGTTGAAGGAAAATAATATAACCTTTCCTGTGATACTCTTCGTAGATGGACATAGTTCCCACCTAACGATGACGTTAAGCGAGTTTTGTTCGAACAATGGAACTGTTCTGATTAGTCTATTCCCAAATTCCACCCACATCCTCCATCCACTGGATGTAGCACTATTTCCACCATTGAAACATGAATGGAAAAAAGCTGTTATCAACTGGCGAATGGAAAATCAAGGAGCCAGATTTAGGCAAGAAGATTTCGCCCCTCTCTTGCACAAAGTTCTGAATATAATAAAAAATACATCTGATATTTGAAAAAATGGATTTCGTAGTTGTGGATTGTGCCCTTTTCAGCCCAATAATAAGTCAAAGCACAGAGAAACGAAGTGAGACTGAAAGGTGGAACATGGAACAGATTTCGGATTATTTTGAATAAAAAAACACAGAGAAAGCTGAATTGTTTCACACTACTACTGGTGAATGGACTGGAGCAATAGAAGATATAAATTTGTTTTTGTTCTGGAAACAAATACAGCATGATCTTTCCGAAGAACGAGGCGAGTTACTGACATATGGTGATATTTGTTCGAAGGTTGTAGACGATGTGGTAACTTGATTACTATCGTTTCGGACGTCCATCGTCTTAATGTATTTAATAGGTTTTCACGACGTTTCGAATGCTTGTATCTGCAATCGTCTTCAGGTGAATACTGAAAAGTTTAGGTGCTACTTACCAATTTATATGACTGTCGGTGCAATGATGCGTGTAATTCCGTCATGTGCAGTGGTGCGTGTCATTTCGCGCGGTGTGGTGGTGCGTGAAGTTTCGCGCCTCTGCAGCCCGCCAGAAAGAGCAATCAGTGGTTTCCATACGTTCTTAATCTCAATGCTTGGTTGACTGAAGGCATTATTGGCTTCGATGTAGGCGGCCTCTTTGAACTTTCGTTTGAACCAATGCTCCTCTCTATGTAGAACACTTGCGTCGTCCCATAGAACTCGATGGTGCTCAGTCCAGGCGTGGTCAGCGATTCCCGATTTTGATGTTTCTCCACGTTGGGTCCATTTCTTGTGCTCATCCAATCTTACCGATAACGGTCTCTTTGTCTCTCCAATGTAGGTATCTCCGCATTCACATGGAACTTCATAAATGCAATTCTTACTGATTTCATTTTTGTTGTCAGGTTTGGTCTTGGTCAGGAAACTCCGTAAAGTACTGCCGGATTGGAAGCAGCTCTTGATGTCGAACTTGTTTCCGATCCTTCTGATCTTCTCGAAGACACCTCTGATGTACGGAAGGCAGATCACTGTGCTTTGTTGGTGCTCTTCAGATGTCTTCGTTCTCCGGAGTTGTTTCAATACTTCTTCTAGGAGTTTCTCGGGATATCCATTCCGGTGGGGGTCCTCTATGATGTGGTTTAATTCGGCATCTAGTGACTCCACGTCGTTCCATATGTGCATCGCTCTCTCTACCAATGTTCTCACGATCCCTCTCTTCGTCGAACTCGGATGGTTGGAGCTGTAACTGAGGTGAAGTATTGAAACAACTCCGGAGAACGGAGACATCTGAAGAGCAACAACAAAGCACAGTGATCTGCCTTCCGTACATCAGAGGTGTCTCCGAGAAGATCAGAAGGATCGGAAACAAGTTCAACATCAAGAGCTGCTTCCAATCCGGCAGTACTTTACGGAGTTTCCTGACCAAGACCAAACCTGACAACAAAAATGAAATCAGTAAGAATTGCATTTATGAAGTTCCATGTGAATGCGGAGATACCTACATTGGAGAGACAAAGAGACCGTTATCGGTAAGATTGGATGAGCACAAGAAATGGACTCAACGTGGAGAAACATCAAAATCGGGAATCGCTGACCACGCCTGGACTGAGCACCATCGAGTTCTATGGGACGACGCAAGTGTTCTACATAGAGAGGAGCATTGGTTCAAACGAAAGTTCAAAGAGGCCGCCTACATCGAAGCCAATAATGCCTTCAGTCAACCAAGCATTGAGATCAAGAACGTATGGAAACCACTGATTGCTCTTTCTGGCGGGCTGCAGAGGCGCGAAACTTCACGCACCACCACACCGCGCGAAACTACACGTACCACTGCACATGGCGGAATTACACGCATCATTGCACCGACAGTCATATAAATTGGTAAGTAGCACCTAAACTTGTCAGTATTCACCTGAAGACGATTGCAGATACAAGCATTCGAAACGTCGTGAAAACCTTTCAAATACATTAAGACGATGGACGTCCAAAACGATAGTAATCAAATATGGTGATATATCTCAGACACCGACCCATGTGAACTTTCCAGTAGCTGATAATGACATCAAACAAAAGGATATTGTGACAATTCAAGATATAATTCAGGCGCCAATTATCATCACAGTTTCGTCAGAAGCATCTGCTGATGCAAATATTGTTCTCGAAACCAGTGGATTAGAGATCGACAATTATTATTTGTGCAACTTAGATTCGATGTTACGGTAGAAAATTTGAGTGTAGATATGCTACTGGATTCCAATAACCTCTATGATTACACTGATAATAACTTTTTGGAGCTACGTCTAGAAATTATGGAACAAAAGGATAATGAAAACGAAGTCAATACTTCAAATGATCCAATTGGCACCCGAAGGCTTAATGAAGCAAGAGTACAAAATAATGAAAATAGTAAACCAAATGAAACGGTTCTCAGAAATTAAACAAAAAGAAACCAAGTAACAGTAGCGGAAAGGACAGATCATTATCAAGCGTTAGTAGAAATATCACCAATAAGGAGAATATCTGGAGAAGAAAATATCCCCACTCCTTTCAAGAAAGCTTTGTTCTGGCCTTCTTCCATTTACCTTACGTGCCTAATGAAGTAGAACGAAAACTAGACCAGCTGAAGAAAAATGTAGTATATAGTATTTTTCACGACGAATGGTTTCGATTTGATGACTGATGCAGTGAAACTACCTGGGTCGATCCCATTGTGTAGACAAAAGCTTGGCAATAAACAAGCAAAGTATGAAGGGTTGGACTTCAGATAATTATGTATGTATGTGATTCACTAGGGATTGAGGTTCCAAGGGAAACAAGTAATGATACTCGCATGATATGTTTATAGTAATTTGAAATTGAATAATATAAATAATTCAAAATACTAATTATATTCATTAACAGTTATATTGTGATCGTATAGCTGATTCTGTCTGTTTCGTTGTCGCTATCCTCATCAAAATTATTTATAATCGGTTCAATTATATGATCTAGAGTAATATATCAATTTCTACAGTTCTCTCGCGTTGAAATATCTCAATCATTAATCGCCAGCATTAATACACTAGTTGATTAAATAACTATTAATATTTTTATTTACAGTATCACACATAAAGTTCGCAACATATGGAAGTTTTTTTTATCAATAGATATAATGAAAATTTGACTTCGCGGTTAGTTTGTGCTTGAAAAATGAGTAAAAAACAGCCTCTTTTCTTTTGTCAAATTTGTTTTTTTTTTTCGAAAATCTTCAAAAAATCAGTTTTTGTTGAAAATTTCAAAAAATGCCAAAAAAAAAATGCTTAGTTTCCAATTTTATACCTTTGCTCAAAACTTGTACTCTCTACTGTCACTTCGACTTTCTACCGATTCGAACGAAAATGATTAAATTTAATTTTTGAATTCGAGACTTCAATGTCATATCTTGCCCAGAAAATACCCACATTGTCCTGTTACAAAAAAATAAAATAAATGAACCTGCAGAAATTCGTCTTTGTTGTTACAGAGTTCATCTAGTTTTTCATTTCATTGTGAAACTGATTCGGATTTTCAATGTATGGACGTTAATATGTCAGTAATCGAATGGAAGAATTTCTCTTCATTCTTATTACACTCTTATTTCTTTTTTTAACAGATTTGTACCCCGTCAGCTGCAGATGAGTTCGAAATATTTTGACGTAGTTTACACCCAACAGTGTGACTTTTGGATGTAAACTGTTTTGAGCAAATAATAATTTTTCGCAATGTTTTTTGAATTAATTTCATAATTCTCATATTCTTTATTTTCATTATTAGATGTGTAAAAAACATTAAACCAAAATAACTATAACCAAATTCACAACAAAACATCGTAATATTCATTGATTTATCTCAATAATCTTATAAAGAACCCGAATTCATCATTCAGTATGCCGTCCTTCCCGTTCTATACAAATTATAATCTTTGCATTCACAGACTTTGTGGCATTTTTAATAAATATGGGATTTATGTTAGCACATCACTCCCGAATGGTATTCTCTAAATGTTCTTTTTTTGCAAATGGTCTGTGCTTAAATAATTTTTGTTTCAGATAACCCCATAGAAAAAAGTCCATTGGAGATGAATCCAGTGATCTTGGTGGCCAATAATCTTCCCAATCTCGTCCTATCACTTTGCCCCTAAACATCTGACTGAGACACTGTTTCACTTCTACCGTTTGGTGGATCGGTGCCCCGTCAAGCTGATACCACAAATTTCGTCTAACACTTAGAGGCAGATTATCCAAAACTCCAGACAACTGATTCATAATAAAATTTCTGTACATGTCTTTGTTCAAATTTTCTCTAAAAAAATATGGTCCAATTATTTGGTTTTGTAATAAACCACCCCACACATTTGTCTTGAATGAATATTGGTCACGGCATTCTATTACAAAGTTTGGATTATTGTTGGACCACCGCGACAATTTTGGGAACTAACTGTTCCGTTCGACGTGAAATTTGCGTCGTCTGTCCATAAAATCTCCTGTGAGGAAATGTGATATCATTTTCTCTCTCACCTTGGACCCAAAATGAAAATCCTACTCGAATATCGAAATCTCTTTCTTCAAGATTGTGTATGAACTGTGGCTTATAGGGATGGAAATTATTTTTGTGCAAAATTCTTCTCACAGTTTCTCTGCCAACCCCTGTTTTTCCACTAATACTCCTTATATTAGTTTTTCCGTTTTCAACAACGCTCAAACAAACATCGAGTTGTTCTTCTTCATTATACCTTATTGGATTATGTGGTTTCTTGAAACCATTGTCCACAGAGCCAGTTTCTTTGAATGTTTTCAATATCCTTTCCATAGTTACTAAAGTGAATATTTCTTCCTGGATGCCGGTGATTGAAAATACAAGCAACATCTCGATATGGCACATTATTACCACATAAAAGAACGATTTCCACTTTGTCTTGTCTGGATAACATTGAACATAAAACTTATTTGTGAATTATAAATGTACGAAAATCTGTACACAAAACAACTCGATTTATTAAACGCAATAATTTGACATTAACCAAAACTAAAATTTGTTTCAAAAGCCTACTAAGGGAAAATTTTATTGCGATTCGATCAATTGTACTATTTTCTTCCCGAGATGTTGCATTAGTCTGTATTGTTTAAAATCACGAAATTTTATATCATGTTTAGTACAAATCGCTAGAACGAAAGTCTTTTGAATGGTTATGAAACTGTAGGTCATTGTTTAGTTCACAGAAAAGTATGATATTTCGGGTTTGTTTCTAACTGAATTATTGGTCAGAAAAGTAAGCAAACTAGATAAAAATCCATTAAAACAAGAAATTCGAGTGTAATAAGAATGAAGAGAAATTCGTTCAGTCGATTACTGATATATTATCGTCCATATATTGAAAATCCGAATCAGTTTCACAATGAAATGAAAAAACTATATGAACTTTGCAACAACAAAGACGAATTTCTGGAGGTGCATTTTTTTGTTCTGGTAACAGGCCAATGTGGGTATTTTCAGGGCAAGATATGACATTGAAGTCTCGTATTCATCAAAATTATGAAATTTGAATCATGTTTCGTTCGAATCGGTAGAGCGATAGATTCGAACAATTTAAAAAATTTGAAAGAAGTTGAAGTGACAGTAGAGAGTCCAAATTTAGTGCAAGGGTATGAAATTGGAAACTGAGCAACTTTTTTATGTGGAATTTTTCGAAATTTCGAGAAAAAATATATTTTTTGAGGATTTAAGAACAAATGTCAAATTTGACAGGTTTAGAGTAGCACATGACAAATGGAAAAAGGCTGTTTTTTACTCAATTTTCAGGCACAAACTAACTGGGAAGTCAAATTTTTATTATATCTATTAATATTTTTTTTTCCATATGTTGGGAACTTTATGTGTGACACTGTATGTATTATTTTAATATTTGTATCTTGTACCTCAGACCCACATAAGAGTTATACAATTCTTCTGAATCACCTCACTTATTGTTCCATATTAATGTATCTACTAGTATTCTCATTATGTATATTTTCATATTTTGGAGCAATACATTTCATTTAATTTGATGATGAACAATAAACTCAATTCAATTTATTCATTCACTCCTGTTGTAACACTTTCGTTTACTGGATAAATACTGGAATTTTTACATGCTCCCAATCAGCTGAAGGCTATTTTTATTTTCCCGACTTCGACTCGAAACGGGATTGGCATTTCTTGATATATCTCTTCATATGCGAAATATTTCCACTAGCAATTTTAATATTTGACAAACTGTATAAATATGCGTATATTTCAATTCACAATAACCGATTTTTCTCGTATTTGAGATACTGACTAATCTACTTCTCCGGAAGAATATAAATAAGATTCAAAATTATTCTCAGCGTCACAGTCGATTTTGCGTTCCTAACTGCCGTAATGATAAGATATGATCATCACTGGAGTCTGAGAAGTTCTGCTTCCTCAGTCTGTTCCTGGGGGTGATGAAAAAACTGAGAAAGCGCTTGAAACACTTTTGAACATTTTTTCGACCACACAAACAGTCCACCAAATCACCTGTCCATACGTGATTTTCATCCTATCGGTTGGTTGATCAGTTCGAATGGAGGGCAAGTGACTAATTCTATATACGATCACCGACCACCCCATAAAAGGGAATGATAGCACACCCCTTGCGGTTTACAACGCTCCAATTCTATAATCGTAAAAGCAAAGTCGTTCGAGACTTCTCGTGAGATATTTTCCTAATCCTACTTTTCGCAAGAATCCGTTGTCTTGTCGAGGCTTTCCACGAAATGATAACAAGGATAGTCGATCTGAAACCGGTGACAACACGAGTATACCTACAAGGTCTACCTAGAGCAACGATCGTTCTCCATCTCAATCCCGACACGAACTTTCAATTCAATCCTTTTTCATTTTTCTTGACATTCCGAGTACTTGTACGTCTGGTGTGATATATGAGAAGTTCATTCTAGTTCAGAGATATCATAGCTTGATCCTTGGAACGGGATGTGTCGAGAATTTCATTTGATTTTTCCATTGTTCTGTGCTGGTTTTACATGGTAGAAATTGTTGCAGATAGGGAGCTTTTGGGATTATATTACACGTTTTATGTAAGCTTTACTCCTAAGTTTGTCTATACAGGGTATTCGCCAGATACGTGGGGATATTATATGATGAAAATGTAGGTTCTAATATATGGGTGTTGTGAGTAGAATTAAAGAACTCACTGAGAATGTGTCACTTGAATTACGGCGATGGCGTACCCAACGTCATATCATCCTTCAAATAGGTAATATTTATTTGAGACTATGGAATATGAGAAGACATGGAAGTAATTTGGAAGTATAAATAATCTCTTCACTGAGAAAACAGTTTGTTTACATCGAATAAATTTTATTCATTGATAACAAATCCCATTGTTGAACATGGACTAACTTATGTAATTTCATTGGAAACTAATGATGTTCTGAATAATTTCAGATGAATATTCAGTTCAATATTAGGTTATAATATTTTTAGGCTCAACGAACATTTATTATATGTTAACGAACGTCACTTCAGGCACACTCCACAGGAGTATATGTTCCTCATCCGTTTTAGTTACCTTGATTTCATTTAATGTTTAATAAATTGTTCCTTCACCATCAAAGGAAATTCATTTATACTCACCCAGATTACTCATCTCGAAAAGTAAATATTGTTTCAACGTTATCATATGTGTCTCATATGTTAGATAATAGACATAGTCATGTCAGACTACGTTCCTCGAATTCAAATAAACTTTTCTGACCAATTATCTATTTGTAGACACAATAAAAAACACAAAACTTTATTGAAATAAATTCAGTTGATACGTACTTGATTTCAAAATATACCACAAGCAGTTTTAGACGGAGAGGCAGAGCCAAACAAAGTCTCTGAATTCATTAAGCCTGGTTTTTTCTCAGGTGATTATAATCATAATTTACAATAAAATGCTGCGGTCAGTCAAGCGGATATTAGAACAGGTGTCTGAGGTGCGCGGTCAAACATGTCGTGACCACCGACATGATAAAATCAATTTCTTAAGGCTGAAACTTCATAAACTTTTTTTTTATATGTAAATCAAAATTATGATAGTCAGTCAACGTCCTATGGGGACACAGCTGGTCAGTCAGTTGTAATGTACGTAGCGAGGTTTATAAGGGTGCAATTCGTTTATTAAGCGTGAAATTTTTTTAGTAACTACTACTGACTGTATTATTAATAAATAAAATGGTCAGTCAACCATTCCGTAGAAAAACGCCCGTCAGTCAGTGAATAAGAAATAATTTTTTTTCGCTCTCTATAGATGTTACACGCGGCAACTCGTTTTTTATTTATGATCTACTTAAAATAAAATAACATTATCATAATCATTTAAAGTACGACATTTATTTTAATAAAATTAAACTTTGATAAATGCTACGCATACGCTAGATGGCAAAATACATGAAAATATTAATAAAAATTTAACCTGCGAAGCACATGAAGAGGCTGATACGAAAATAATTTTCCATGTTTGTAGAATCGTACAAGATTTAAACATTTTAATAAGGTGCTCGGACACAGACATTCTCGTTATTATGCTAGGAAACATGGAAAATTTGTCAAGTTCGTCGACAATTTGGATAGAAGTTGGGACTGGAAATCATCAAAGGATGATCTATGTCTGTAAAATGCATGAAAAATTGGAAAATTCTGTTTGCAATGCTCTTCCAGGACTGCACGCTTTGACTGGATGCGATTTCAATCCGGCTTTTTACAAGAAAGGTAAAAAAAGCCTCTGCAGTTAATGATGCAAAGCAAAGATTTTCAAAAAACTTTCGCTGACCTTGGACTTGCAGATGAAAGCAACCAAAATGATATATTTAATAAGGTTCAAGAATTTGTTTGCCATGTACACGGCTTGAAAAAAATAAAATCAATCGACGAGGCAAGATTCGTTTCAATTTCGAAAAAGTATAAATGTTTTAGTACTGCAAACGATTCTTTTAAAATTAAAGTGAAGAATGTAGATGGGTCGAGTATGCCACCATGCCAATCAGAATTGATGCAGCAGTTCTTAAGAGCGAGTTTCATTGCAAATATTTGGCGTGATGCTCACCGTCAAATTCCAACGGAGCTATCTCCTACTGGCTACGGTTGGAAATTAGTTAATGAAAAATATGAGTTTGATTATTTCAAAGGCGATCAATTACCAGAACTTGTACAGCATGTTATTATCCAACCTTTAGAGGAAAATATAGGTATACAAATAATTTTAACAATCACAAAAATATTTTTTTTAATGAATTTATTTATTTTTTAGAGTCTCAGTCTGAAACATCTGAGCTTGACGTGTCAGATCACGATAGAGAGATTAATGAGATTGAAGATTCAGATGAGGAATTATTTGATGATAATTCATAAATTGCTAGAATTCTGTATCCTTTATGGAATAAATAAATATATGAGTTGAAAATGTTTAAAAATAAATCAATGAGTTCTTACCTGTGTATATACCTGCGATCGTTAAGTACACTGTTGTATTCGAACGAATTTCATTTCTAGAATTTTTAGGCACAACTGCGACACGGAAGTGCCTTATTAAAATAAATGTCGTACTTCAAATGATTATGATAATGTCATTTTATTTTAAGTTAATTATAAATAAAAGACGAGCTGCCGCGTGTAACATCTATAAAGAGCGAAAAAATTTAATTTCTTATTCACTGACTGACGGGCGTTGTTCTACGGAATGGTTGACTGACCATTTTATCTATTATTAATATAGTCAGTAGTAGTTACTGAAAAAATTTCCCGCTTAATAAACGAATTGCACCCTTATAAACCTCGCTACGTATATTACAGCTGATTGACCAGCTGTGTCCCCATAGGACGTTGACTGACCATCATAATTTTGATTTACATATAAAAAAACAAAAGTTCATAAAGTTTCAGCCTTAAGAAATTGATTTTATTATGTCGGTGGTCACGACATGTTTGACCACGCACCTGAGACACCTGTTCTAATATCCGCTTGACTGACCGTGGCATTTTATTGCAAATTATGATTATAATCACCTGAGAAAAAACCAGGCTTAATAAATTCAGAGACTTTTTTTGGCTCTGCCTCTTGGACTATTTCCTTTCAGTAATGCGTTGCACACATTCTTGCCTCGTAATCACTACGTGGACACAGCGATGTGGTGTGCAGTATGGGGTCATCTGTGTTACCAATACAGCCAATCTCATTTTTACTTGGCGATTTCAAAGCTATTCGAACCATATCTGCACACTCCGATGTTTGGTACTTTTTTCAACACCGACTCATAGGTTCCGATACCACTAGTATTACCTCTGCAACACGTATGAGTAAACACACATTTATACCCCGAATAAAACCACACCCCACCTCATGGGTTCAGACCTCATAAATACTTCAATTGCACAAGCAGTTTTCGTTCAATAATGCGTTGCACTTAGGTTAACACATTAACTACAACTGATTCACACATGCTGGAACTACATCTAAGATCATTGCCAATTGGTGCAGGAATATGCACTATAAAGATGGCGGGAAAGTGGGACAGAGAGAAAATATACTCTATAGTCAAGGAAAAAAAAATTCTTATTGATAAAGTTGAAAAAGTTCAAGATTAATTATATATAAATCAATTACAGTAACTAAATATTACATATTATTGAAGTAGTACGTCAGATGCGTAAAAAATATTAAAAATACTTATATAGCTGAACAATTATACGAATCTATATACTCTACCAATTCTCTGAATAGTACTCTTTCAAATTATAATAATCTCTCTCAAGTAATACATCTTCAACAAACTTCCGAAATATTTTAAAAGAGTTAATGAACTCCATGTGTAAGGGTATGTGATTATATATTTTCATGCCTCCATATATAATTGATTTCCTGGACGAATTCGAAGAGGGTATAGACAGAGATAGATCTATATTATTCGTCCTACATATTCTTTGATGTATCTATGGATTTGCTACATCATCACGGTTTTTAAAAACTAAGCACATGCATGCTTTCTAATATGAATGAAGAGGACATAGTGGGTATTCTATCAGAGACAAAGAGCGGTTTGCACGAATGTTTGGGAGATACCCTACACATGTATCTTAACGCCCGCTTCTGTGAAATGAATATGTTAAGCCTTTGTTGGCTGCACATACCCTAGAAGGCAATTCCGTGTCCGAGGTGGGACTCCACGAGGGCGTAATACACTGTTTTTGCTGTTTCAGAATCAATCTCGCTTGTGGACATTTCCACGGCGTAACATCCTGATGCCAGTTGCTTACTAAGAGACAAAATGTGTTCTTGGAATTTCAGCTCGTTGTCAATTATTAAGCCATGAAATTTGGTCTTGTGTTCACGTTCCAGTGTATCATGGCCAATAGTTATACCTTCGATGTCACACTTGAAGGAAAGTAATTTGGTCTTGTTGATATCAAATGCCAGCGAATCACAGTCACAATATTCCTTAACTTTTTCTAAATATATCGGGATGGTTTTCTTCAATGCTGAAGAATCTTTTCCGTGCTACAAGATAGTGGTATTATCAGCAAAGAGAGTGAACTTGCCTCGGACATTGAGAAGCGCTGAATCATTCAGGTATAGCAAAAAGAGTACTGGTCACAAAACTGACCCCTGTGGAATGCCATAGTTAATGTTCCCGCTTAAGGAAGACTTCTGTACGATGTATACTTTTTGTGTCCGGTTCGGTCAATTAATACTGGAACCAGTCAAGCGCACATCCTCTAAATCTATAAAATCCAAGTTTTTGTAGCAGTATTCTCTGACGACAGTCACAAAACGATGCTGCAACTATTTTTCCATCGTTAATTTGACCATAAAGATGTTCCAAAAGTTTAAACATTGCATCATTTGTACTCTTATTGCTCCGAAAACCGAACTGGTTGTGGTTTAGTGGGCTGTGATATTCTGTGAAGGCCATAATGCAAGTCTTTACAAGTTTTTCGATTATTTTGGATAGGGTCGATAGCAATGATATAGGGCGATTTTATCCCCTTCATAAAGGGGAATTACATTTGCTGATTTCAGACACCGAGAAAAATGCCCAGATTGCCATGAGCTGTTGATAGCGGAAGCTAGTGCATCTAATGCAGAATCGAGAAAATTTATGATAATATTCACCGATATACTAGCTTCTCCAGCAGAATTATTCATATATTATATTGCCCCTTAAGGTTATCCACAACATTTTGGACTGCAACTGTCTTTTGTATATGATACACTCCCATATTCCAAGATTCACATCTCAACAAAGTATTTTTTTTTACCTTTGAAACTGATATCAAATCACATGCGCTTGTGTTTAGAATATGCTCTACATATGATGAAGTAAATAAAATTATTAGATAGTTCTATTTTTCCTTCTAGTTGATATTATTGATGTATTCAGTTGAATATTTGTATATCACTTTTCCCTAATTGAATCTCGTATCTGTTGAATGAAGTAATTGAAAAATAGTTTTATGTGTAATCTGTTATTCGAATTTTTTTTTGTGATAATGAATTGATATCAATCCTTTCCCTAACCAATCATATTTGAACTATTGTTTTCCATGGAAAACTCATACACGATGATATACGAATGTCCGTTCGTTCTACCTCTATAACTGAAATATTGAAGCATTCAAATAGTGGTTGTCATTGCCTATGGGAAACTTATTTTTCTTGTTATGTATTTGACTTGGAAACGTAGCAGGCGAGGAAACAAATACTTATCGAACGCCGTGTCAATCGAAAAACTAAACAATATGAGCGTTCCACTGTTATTCCCGGGAAATGGTGAATAATTACTTCAGCTATACGAGAAAAGAGAAACATAATGGTGTTAATATACGGAAAATGCCGAAAATAGGTATTTGATGCGTGTATTTTTATGCTGCGCGTTTTCCCCAGAGAAGTTATCCGACAGAACAAACTTCAGAAGAGTAGAAATGAAAAAGTGAACCAAATAATATTCGGAGTGTTGTGAGTCAAAAAGCTGAAACCGATGCATTGGCGTGCATACAATTTTCTCCCACGGGTTCAATTCGTGAACTCGTATCGTTAGTAGAGAAAGAGTAAGTATTAGGTAAGAGACACAAGATTCCAGTCGGACCGCAACCAATCTTGGGAATACTCAGTAGCATGGCGATCTCAAACATGGCAAAACCAGTACATCTAAACATGACATGAGGCGCCATGCATGAGGCAATCAAAGCTCCATAAAAAGGGCTATCGAAGAAACTGCCATAAGATATCATGTCACTGAACAGACGGGATATCAGGACTGTGACTGGGTCCTAACGGGACACAATCCAGGCACATGGAACTCATCGGGATCATAGACGATTCCTTCTGCAGATGGTGCCTGGAAGATGACGGGACATTATCGCCCATCCTTCCTGAATGCCCCGCTTTGGTGCACCAGAAGAAGATCTACCAACTCAGCAGTTGGGAAAACTTCTTACTTTCGTCAGAGAAATTGCCAAGCCCAGCTGATTACCTTATCACCTGGGCGCACAAGGGGCACAAGTAGTGGGGCCTCCGTGCACGGAGTTCTCCGAAACCAGCCCACCGTGTGCAAAGAAGCGAAGAAGATGAAGAAGAAGAAGAAGAAGAAGAAGGAGAAAAAGAAGAAGAAGAAGAAAAAGCACAAGAATAAGAGACACATAAACTCCGATCGCACCAGTATAACCTACATCAGCATCCTTTCGGAAATGTTACAGGCCGAAGACTAGTTTTGAAATTGGTTAATACGTAAATGAGTTGAAGAGGATAACTCCGTTCACAAAACATTATTTTCAGAATAATTAAAAAATGGTATGCTCAATCTAGTTCTGGGCTCAAGAGAATCCAATATTATAAAAACAAGAATGAGGTCGGCCTCAGCATCTGGATTGGAATAATTGATAGGAGAATTATCGATATTTTTTATTATGCTTCAATTGGACAAAGTTTTTTGTATTCGTTCAAAACAGAATACAAATGAATAGTCGTTTAAAAAAACTTAAAAACACGCTTTTATAGAAAACCAATCTGAAAAAATATAAATGAAGAAAAAAAATTATTTTATTTAAAAAAAAGCGGTGCATAGTATCGCCTCGGCCAACAATTACCTGTGACATTTCTTACTTTACTGCCCTATATAATTATTGATACCATGCACCCCACGCTTTTTTTTTAAATAAAATACATTTTTTTTCTCATTTTATATTTTTTTAGTCTGGTTTCCTATAAAAGCGTGTTTTTTAGTGTTTTTAAACTATTATTCATTTCCTACTTTTTAGTGTGGTTTATTTATAAAAACTTTTTTTTTTAAACTATTATTTTTATTATATTTTTGCAAATAAAAAAATGGAATAATCTTTTAAAATTAGGTAATCATAATATCCGACCCCAAAAACCCCCACATACCAATTTTGAATAGAATCAGACCATAATCACAAAACTCGGCCGCCATTTTAAAGCCGCCATCTTGAATTCTTCAATTTTTACAAAAGTATCATAATATTCGACCCCAAAAACCCCCACATACCAATTTTGAATAGAATCAGACCATAATCACAAAACTCGGACGCCATTTTAAAGCCGCCATCTTGAATTTTCCAATTTTTACAAAAGAATCATAATATTTTTATTACTTTATTAGGGTAAAGATGAATATAAAATAAATAATGTAAATAAGTAAAATGTTCTATTTAAAACTGTGATTTGGTGTCCTCTTGATCATAGAAGAGGACGTATCCTCCTCCACTCACGATATATTTTGGTGATAGCGGTGATACTCTCGAGTCATTGTACTCGTGCCAAGTGCCCGCATAAGGTTGCCTACAGTAAGCCGTGTAGTGTCCGTTAAAAAATGTTCCAATATGGTTGGATACAGCATACAAGTTGTAGCGACACGGAGCTGCGTTATCTACTGCATAAATATTCATATCTAATCCATCGAGAAGAAAGTCAATGAGAACATTTAGTTTTTCTCTGAATCTCTCTATCTGCGAAAATCTTTTCAAGTGAATTACTAAAATTTTGGGGAATTTAAGTATAGATAATGACTTTGTGCATTTTCTCCTTTCCTTGCATTTAGAACAAGTGGGTTTTTCGTCATCATCCAAAATTTCTTCCCTAGTAAACAAGTCTAAACATTGCGACAGAGTACTCTCTGGAATAGGGAGTGAAAGGTCCCAGAATGGGTCAAAAGTGACAAATCAATGGCCACAGAAAGTACATTTCAACGATGATTTCAGTTGACCAACGAAGTTATCGACAATTTTCGAGTTGTCCATTCGAAGATATCTTGACCAAGACTCTTTTGCCTTTTCATTATCGCTCAAATTTTCATCTATTTCTAAGAACATAGGTTTAGGCCTTTCTCTTACTCTGTTTACATCTTCATGAAGGCCTTCCAATAAATATCTGAAAAATTCCTTTGCATCCTGTTGAGCGTTACTTATAAAACGAGGTGCAAATCTTTGTATCAGGCTTCTCAAAGAAACAGTGTTAACCACCACATCAGACGAATCTTCTGACCAAAGTTCTTTTACCACTTCTTCGAATGCTTTTATCAAAGCACCCTTCATACTTGATATGCTTGTGTTGATATCCTTCAAATGTTCGTCTTTTCTCAGATACTCGAGCAACCATCTGGTATTCGATAAACATTGTATTGCGCTATTTATAAAGCAGGTATTGCCAATGTTTTTCAAACCATTAAGACCAAGAGTTTTGGAGCTTCCAAACACAAGTGGTTTGATGAAATCATAACTGAGGGAGATGCGCTCACCGCTATTGCTATCTTCAAAGGGACAGTCTCTTATGCAATGATTTTCTCTATCATTGGAGCGCCGCAATAAGGAACTCGATTGGAGGCTGCTTGAAATCGAGTTGGATAAAGATATGGTAGATCGCGTTATTTTTTTGGAAGTGGTTGAATCCAAATCATACTTTCCAGGTATTTGGCTCCGAATAATATACTTATGGATACTACTTGACATATTTATTCTTTGTGGACGAATAAATATATCATCCAAACGTTGAGTAGCAGGAATAGAACCCAGAATTGACGTTGCGTTTCCTCTTTGGATGGCGATACTGATATGTTGTATCAAAAAAGTCCTTGCTCTTCGATCATCTGTTTTATTGATCAATTTTTGTCCAATATGATTAATTAATTTGGTGACATAACTACCAAATGAACCGATTTGTCAGCAGAATCTGCAGCCCCACCAGCATTTCTGGATGTTGAATCAATATGTGATGCTGCAACGGTATCTACGCAAGTGAAGTCCCAGACTAAAGGTTTTCCATGACTCCATGGGATGAGAGACATCCCATCTGGACGCTTACCATCATCACGAATGATTCCCAAAGGTTCTAAGACAGCAGGAATATCAGCAGTTGATAAAGCTCGCTTGATTAAGTCATTTACTGTTGAATGACGAGACGAACGCCCGGAACTGAATCTACAACTCAATCCATGCGTCCCTTTTTCGTTGACGATAAATCCACATCTGCATTTATGACTCACACAAATAGAACAGCCCAAACGTAAACCCACAGAAATCCTGAAAGATTCATCATCTAATAAAGTTCCAAGGAATGCAACTGGAAGAGCGTTGAGCCAAGCTCCAGATTCTTTCGTACTAACTGCCTTCAGTCAAGCCTTTTCAGAAGCAGAATTAACAGCCGAGTCAAGGAGTTGTTTAGATGACAATTCGATGAGAGGAAGATCCCAGGATTTTTGGGAAATTTTATTATCAGGTGCAGAGGTTCCAGTTTTAGAACACCTTACAGATTCACACTCTATATAGTGAACATCGGACACACTGGAAAAATAATCAGGTACAATTTGATCAACTAGATGTTGAATGCTGTTCAACGAAGAAAGAAAAGCTGGTAAAGCAAGTGAAGATGCTTGTCGTATACCCAGACCACCCTTATTTACGGGAAGTGTTGCTTGAAGCCACGAGGAAAGGCTGAAATTATTATTAGTAATCTGCTCCAGAATCATACGGAGTGTTGAGTCGAAGAGATCAAGTTCATTTTGACAGCGCCAAGTCGGGCAACATCTCAATGTATATATCAATTTGGGTATAGCTAGACAGTTCTTCAGAAGAAAATACCCAATATGCTTTGGAATGGAATCCATGCGGGATGCCATCAAATTCAAAGATTTAGTCTTTTGGTTCAGGGATTGTGCCAAAGATTCGTCTGACATGGGTGCACCAAGGAGGGTCCAGTTGGTTTTATTCATAATTTTCATACCAGGAGCAAAACTGTAAAATTTTTTTGGTATGTCATCTTTCAGGTCGTCCAAGAAATATAGTTCGCATTTTTAAAAATTCAATTCAAGACCAATTTTTTCTGATGTTGAAATTATTTTCTTGAACTGTTCTAAAATTACATCAGATTTACCACCTATGGAGCCGTCATCAAGATACCAACAGTTGAAATTAGCTTTGATTGATTTGGTTAAATGATCAATGCATAAACAGAAGAGTGCTGGGCCCAAAGGGTCTCCTTGCTGGACACCTCTTTCTGACAAAATAGTGTTATTTCCAAAATTTAAAAAGGTATGTTTCTCATAACATTGGCTTATGAAAGGATATAGATTCGGAATCTTGTCTTCTACTCTTTCTAAAAGGATATTTCTATGAATCATATTGAAAGCATTCTGAAAATCTATTTTCAGGAATACTGTGGAGGCAGGATCTGGATGTTGATTTAAAAATCGACGAGCAGCGTGAGCAACGGCTTCACATCCTCCTGGGGTTCCAAAACCGAATTGAATAGGGCGAAATAATTCACCTAAAGTTTCTTTTATCTTCGAACAAGCTAGTTTTGCCACAAGCCGTCTAAAAATCAAGCCGACGGCAATAGGTCTAATGCCACCATCTTTTTTTTTTTGAGAGCAACCAATGAGGCTCCGTAAAGTATGGGAATCACATCCTGTATGACTTTTCCAGTGAGTAAGAAGTTGCAGAACGAAGTCAAAGAACTCAAAAGTTTTTCGCCCATGGATCCAGAACTTTTGGAAAGCAAATCTTGAAGGTGCAATGGCCTCAACGAATCAAGTCCACCAGAAGATCCAGTACGGAAAGATTCCACTGCTTTTGAAACTTCAATTTCATTGACTTGTAATGGAATAAAGTTTTCACTCCCTGTTATTCAACTTCTGAATCAGTCGGATGTTTCAAACGTAATTCAGATAGAGTATGACTGTCAAAACTTGCGATAGTGTCAGATGACGACAAGATTCGAACAGCAGATATGAGATCCCCATCAGAGACTTTATTGATCACACACTTAGCAAGGTTCGTGGTTGGTGGTAATGACTGAATATCTTTAGATATATATTGTGGAATATCATTGTTTCTTATATTACTTTTTATGATCGACGTTAGAGATTCTTTACGATTTTTATTGGATGTTGGAAGATAGAAAGACTTATATGCGAAAAAAAACAGATTTTCCCAGGCTTCTAAGGAGTTATACTCAACACAGTTGTCAATTGCTCTGCACAATGCTTCAGCAGCGCTCACTCTTGCTGATTTTGGAATCCTTCTTATAATATGGGAGTTCAACTTTTGGGACGACAATCGGGAATTTAGGCTGTCAGAGAAAGATTCATTTTTAGAAAAAGATCCTTCATTCCAAGTCAAAGATCCATCACACATTTGCGAAACCAAGCCTTTATCATAAGAGCGGTGCATCCTTTTTGTATGAATATTCAAACCTCTTCCATTCTTGAATCTCCTTCCACATATTCCACACTGGAACTCCAGAGCTTCCGAATCAATTGCCGCCGTCACATCCGACATCATTCGTTTTGTGGAAAATATAATTATAAACACCAATAGAACAGGTTGAGATAAAAACCAAATATAAAAACTAAATTAGGTGAATGATAAAATGATCTTGACATTGACATATCATTTTGACCCCAAAAACCCCCACATACCAATTTTGAATAGAATCAGAACATAATCACAAAACTCGTCCACCATTTTGGAGCCGCCATATTGAGTTTTCCAATTCATAATTTCCGACTACGAAAACCCTCAGATACCAAATTTGAAGCGAATCGGACCATAATCACAGAATTTGTACGCCATATTGGAGCCGTCATTTTGTTTTTCTCCACACAAAAATGTCTTAATGCATTGTCACCGAAATTATGTACACCTGCCAAATTTCAAATCATTCGGACATCTGGAAGTGGGTGAAAATCAAGTCCAAAGGAGTCGGTTACAAACAAACAAACAAACATACAAGTGAAGCTAATATAAAGCGTGTAAAAAAAGACACCCGATTATTTGAACAATTATTTATATTCTCAACAAGATGAGACAAAACCACACAATACTTTCATTGTTCGTGATTTCCTGAATGTAACATGCGGTGACCGGTGGATTGGTAATAAAACATCGATTTGATTATTCTGTGTTAATTCACACTCCCAACACAATCATAAACCCCAAAAATTAATAAACCCAATACAAATTAACTGCTGAAACATACCGCGCACTACTTCCTGACTCGCGTACGCTGTCTTTCGTAAAGCCATTAGCACCTAGACTATTCCTGATGGTCGCTTCTTGATCATTCTCGTAATACCAGTAGTTTCTGGATTCTTGCTGGTACGTTAGCTAGTCGGGCCAGTATCGTATCAGAAACAAAGTTTTTTTTTGTCAAGCCTTGACATCAGGTGATTTGTCCGAGCATTCCAAAAACAGACGATTAGTTGCTGAATGTCTCTCAGTGTACTTATGGAGAATAAAAATGATTTTGAATATTCAATTAGATAATAAATACGAAGTTTCACCAACCTTACACTTTTTTCATTTATTGATTTTGTACCTATAGATTTTTTTACTGCAATATCTTATATGTTTAGTTCATATAGCACAGCCTTCGTAGTATAAAAATTAAATATAAGACGAAAGTGGAGAATTGTGTCCGAAAGAAATACATGAAAAAGGAAATTGTGGCATATTGGACAAATTATTAAATTAAAGAAAAAACCATCCTCAAGTGGGAGTCGAACCCACGACCTTCTCATCTCTAGTCAGACGCTCGACCAACTGAATCTTTCATTGAAATCGTCAAGTCGACGATGATGTTAGAGTGATACGTAACGGGTCTTGACGGCCATTGATAAGTACTTTCGAACTTCTATTCATTCTAACACTAATATTAAATTATGGGAAGAAATGATTCACGGGTGTGTGTCGATTCATATGTCCTCGAATAGCTCAGTTGGGAGAGCGTCTGACTATAGATGAGAAGGTCGTGGGTTCGACTCCCACTTGAGGATGGTTTTTTTCTTTAATTTAATAATTTGTCCAATATACCACAATTTCCTTTTTCATTAAATATAAGTTTTATCGAAATCATTGGGTGGAATAAAATAAATTTTGCAATGTACCTATTCAGATATAGATAAAAGGTGTACCTTAAAAATATGTTATTTTGGTCCAGAACAAAAGTCGGCCATCTTCACTCTATATCGCACTAAATTGTCTATTTCGAAGCTATAAGGATGGACAGAGTCTTGCTACCCGAACTGATTGAACTTGCATGTACAGACACGACTTCTTTGGACTTATTATTAATTTTTTTGAGAACTTGCCACCACTAATTGGATTCTTATTGTCACTATTTTCCTTGCTACAGATTATTTACCCAACCCACTGATTAAATGCATAATTTATTTGGAGAATTCCACCGTAATTATTATTTCTGTGGAATCCAGAGAGAATATCTGAGAGAATATTGGATTGTTCATTCCGATACTCCAGATGTCAGGAAGGATGCCATACTCACTGTATAATAAACCGACTTAAGCTCATACCACCCTTTTATATAACACTTCTCTTCAATTCTGCAGTGTTCTCGCCAGTTATTCAAACATCAATTTCTGCTATATATGCTTTCAATAAATTCACTAAATTCCTTCATTATATCCAGATTTTTCCAATGTTTTCCACATCATTTCTTTCGGAGCTGTGTAGAAATGATCACCATAGTTCTTCCCGCGGTTCCTTTATTCTTTTTATGACCTTTTTATAACGATAATATGGCCCTGAATTCGTAGTCTTTTTATGGGAACTACTTGTTTTTCTCCCAGTTTTTTATTTGTATATCACTTGAAGTGTTTACTATTTTTGTAAGCTATAAAATAGATTCTTCCAATTACTATAAGTTTTGGGATAATTGAGAATTTCTTTTCCTTCGAGGATTCGTTGACAAAAAAAAATTTTCAAAATATTGTTTTCGACAAGTTTTTTTTACAAAATAACCACCCCTATTCTGAAACGAAGCAGGGTAAAGGCATTGTTTTGCCCTGATGTGTTGCGTGTATCAAATTGTTTTCGAATAAACTGATTTTCTTTCACTTGGTCAGTAACTTGGATTTCAGCAAAAAAAAACAATGACTTGTGGCATACTTATCTATAGATGATATGGAGAATGAGCTTCCTCTCCACAGAATAAATATTTGACCAATAATTTCGAGAAGCTCATCAACATAACAGGGCCGGTGGGTCTTCTTGTGATTTGTTAATATCTACATGGATGATATGTGTAATTCAAGATCGTCAGCATACAGGGTGATTCAACAGTACTTTGACAAACTTCAGGAGGCGATTCGTCATAATATTCTAATATGAATTGTCCAAATGAATATATGTCCGGAAACGCTTCGTTTCCAAGATACAGGGTGTTAAGGTTTTATTTTTATTTTCGTTTTTTTTTAACTTTAGAAATACTGACCTTGACTGAACGAAAATTGTTATTGAGAGGTTATTTGAGGTGTCGAATTCGAACCTGATGTTATTATTGCTCTTACTCGTAGGGGGCGCCACCTACACGTCTTTTTTTTTTTTGAAGATTCACAACTTTTTTGAGCGTACTTCTAGCACATTTTTCAGTAAAAAAATCAATGCCTCTATCATATCTACGTAAAAAAGCTACCCCTGTTACAAGTCGCTATAAGCAACCGTTTTCTAGATATTTGAACTTGAAAATTTCGATAACCTATTTGATAATCGAAGCGGGTTGAAGTTATTACCATTATTTGGCATTTTTCAAAAGAATGCTTAGGAAATGAATTTTAAATGAGTAGTTTTCGTTTTTGGTAGGGGGCGCCACCTATTCTATTCATTTTCACTCGTTTGAAATAGCTATTTTTGTATCAAGGGTGCAAAATCTGTATTTTCTTATAAAATTTGCAAGAAATTTTGAATATGTGGAATAAAATAAAATATAGGAAACTAAATTGTATTCAAATAAATTGTTCAAAGTGTCCACCTTCAGCAAAGATACAGGCATTCAGTCTTCTAGTCTCGTACCCGCTCAAAAATTATTGGTGTGTGTCTTATTGTTTCCCAGGCGTCTACTATTCGGTTTCTTAGATCTTTGTCGTCCGCTACTGGAGTTTTGTGAACTAGTGACTTCAAATGTCCCCAAAAATTAAAATCTAGCGGGTTTAGATCTGGGGACCTTGGTGCCCACGCCTGGTTAGGTTTTTCTACACCCCTACCTATCCATCGATTTGGATAGACAGTGTTAAGGAATTCCCTGGCTACAACGCTAAAATGGGCCGGAGCCCCATCATGCCGGATACATGCGGATGCGAATTTCTAATGGTACATTCTGAAGTAGTTCCGGCAATTCACTTCTCTGTCTCTGTCTCTGTAAGTTGCGCCATTCAGTCGGAACGGAAGAAAGGAAGGACCTATCAAGTGATTATCAATTATTGCCGCCCATACATTTACAGAAAATTGATACTGATAATGTCTTTCACTAACTGCGTGCGGATTTTCCAGAGCCCCAAAATGGTTGCTATGAAAGGTTGTGATAGCATTTCGGAAGAAGTTTGCCTCGTCCGTGAAGAGTACATATCTTAAAAATTGAGGATTTCCAGCCAATTTTCTCAAAAACCACTGACAAAAAAGCAAAAAAGCTTGTACCCTTTGAATATGGTATGGATAAAATTGTTGATCGTGGATAATTCTCCAAACTGTGGACTGAGTAGAATTGAGATCTTCAGCATTCTTGTACTTGTTTCTGGATTCTCCTCGAGAGCGTTCAAACAGCTTCTTCCAATTCTGGGGTTTGGACTGCTCCTGGTTTTCCAATAATATCAGCTGCCCTCTTGAAGCTACCTATTTCTGCCAAACGACGGTGGAGACTGGAAAATGTTGGAGCTGAAGGCAGTACTCGATTAGGAAATCGCTCCTGGTAAATACGTCTTGCTTCGCGCGCATTGCCATCCGCAAGGCCATAAACGAAATGCATATCGGCTAAATGAGCATTATTGTTTAAATAATAAATTTTTTCAAAATTAGTGTTTTAAAACTTACAGAAACTTCAACAAAACAACGAAACGTTTAACTGTCACTTAAAATGTAGGTAATTACCAAAACTACTTACTTAAATGTCAAATTCATTTCCTAAGCATTCTTGTGAAAAATGCAAAATAATGGTAATTACTTCAACACGCATCGATTATCAAATAATCGAATTGAAATTTTCAAGTCCAAATATCTAGAAAACGGTTGCTTATAGCGACTTGTAACAAGGGTAGCTTTTTTACGTAGATATGATAGAGAAATTGATTTTTCTACTGAAAAATGTGCTAGAAGTACGCTCAAAAAAGTTATGAATCTTTAGAAACGAGAAAGACGTGTAGGTGAAGCCTCCTACGAGTAAGAGCAATAATAACATAAGGTTCGAATTCGACACCTCAAAAAACTTCTCAATACCAAGTTTCGCTTGATTAAGGTCAGTATTTCAAAAGTTATTTGAAAAAAAAACGAAAATGAAAATAAAACTTAAACACCCTGTATCTCAGAAACGAAGCATTTCCATATGTTCATTTGGACCATTCATATTAGAATATTGTGAGAAATCACCTCTTGAAGTTTGTCAAAGTACTTCTGACTCACCCTGTATAGTTTTCCATGTGTAATACCAATAGTTCAATTGTATCAGCTGGTCTTGTCTAAAACTATGACACTGTCTTTCAGTTTCCAGAACGAACTCATTTTATCTTGCAATATGGCAGTTGGAGAAGAAATTTATTTATCTAAATAAGAACTTGGAGCAGCAAGCTTAAAACACGTCACTCACAAATATGAGTCCAAAAAAACTAACGTCACATATTTCTGAACTGAATAATCATTATTATTTGATTATAACTACTATTGCTTCTCGACCGATGGAGTATTCAATCCAACGGATAGCCGTTCTATGAATGTTTGTATGATATCAAGACAGTGGATTTTGTGAGTCCTTCGTTTCAAATAATTGCCCCTCCATAAGAAAATCAAGGTCCTTAACGACATTATTTAGCACCCTATCCAAGTAATAATTGAAATGGCATGTGGATTCATAGGTTCGATGTTGGTTGTTTTGATTAATTCAGGTTATTCATTGTTCCGAATACTCCTTCAGAGCGAGTGTATTCATTGGGAAGTTTCAAAGCACTACGAAGACTGGAAAATTACACCATCTAGCATCAAAGTATGTTTATTCTTATTTGGGTTTTGTAGTGGTCACGATAAATCTTTTTGCATCCCTATTAGTCTAAATGTAATTTCATGGGTGTATAATGTTTTATAGCAATAGTCCACAAAACTGACTAAAATATTTGTCTCCCAGAAGAGGGTTATGCGACTAATATATATATATATATATATATATATATATATATATATATATATATATATATATATATATATATAAATATATATATATACAGGGTGTTAGTGAATAAGTGCGACAAACTTCAGGGGGTGATTCTGCATAAAAAATAATGACAGTTTGCCATATAACTTTTGTCCGCAAATGCTTCTTTTTCCGTAGATACGGGGTGTTAAAATTTTTCTCAAAAACTGACTATTTATTTATTGCTCTAAAGCCGGTCGAGATATGCAAATGAAATTAGGTGAGTTTCAAGGGGTAGTTATTGCGCATTTTTTGACATGCAATTAAGAATTGTATGTTCATCATGGGCGCGCATAAGGGTAATGATCTCAATTTTTTTAAGAAAAAAATGGTACGCCACTGAGATATTCCAAATTCCTGGTCTAATTTGTGACAAAAAATCTCTCCTGCCTTTTTTTCGTATGGGGCGCCGTTTTTATGCAAAAAAAAAATAAAACAACTTAACGCGTATTTTTCATTTCTTTAATACATTATCAAGAACTATCTAATACAGTAACGTTAAACCAGAACAATAACAGAAAATAACACTAATAAATGAATAGGCGTAAAGCTACAACAAATGTTCGAAATGACCTCCCACAGACGTGATAAAAGATTCAACTCTTCGCCTCATTGATTGTCGTATTCACACATATATTCCTGGTGTATTTCTTATTGTCTCACAGCCGGCTATAATTCGATTCCTCAGGTCTTCAACATTTTCGACGGGAGTGGCATGAACTAATGACTTAAGAAAACCCCAAATGCAAAAATCTAGAGGATTTGAATCCGGAGATCGAGCAGGCCAATGTTCCGTACCTCCCCTACCTATCCAACGAATTGAATATACTGTATCTAAGTGTTTACGTACAAAAATGCTTAAATGGACTGGTGCACCATCATGCATGAACCAGCAGTGTTGTCTCAGTTGTAGAGGAATTTCTTCAAGAAGAACAGGTATCTCTTCCTGTTAGTCGTTGAGGAAGTATATATGGACCGATTAAATAATCATCAAGTACCCCAAGCCCTTCACTTACTGAAAACTGATGCTGAAAATGAGCTTCAAAGATTCCATGTGGATTTTTATGGAAATTTCGTATACACTGTCGTCCAAAATCAGCCTCGTCGGTAAACAAAACGCCATTTGAAAAATGAGGAATTTGAGCGATTTGATGAAGAATCCAATGGCAAAAATCTAGCCGCGGATAAAAGTCTCTAGGTGTGTGCAAGCTCTACTTGCACACGAAGAATATGAGACGGATACAATTGCTGTTTTTTAAGAATTTCAAATACAGTGAAGTTGCTTACATTCAGTAAGTTGGGAATTTTTCGAGTACATGTTTCAGGTGACTCCGCAATTAACTCGAGAACTGCTTCTTCTAGTTGCACAGTTCGTACTTCTCGAGGGCGCCCGCAGTCAGCCGTTTGTTTCTTAAATGTACCATTTTCACGCAAACGTTGGTGAAGACAAGCAAATATTATGTGATGGGGTACCCTACGTCCTGGATACAACTTGGCATACAATCGTCGAGCTTGCCGACTATTTCCATTACTTCGACCATAGACAAAATGAATGTCTGATAATTCCTCATTTGTATAAGGTTCCATTCTTTTCGATGAAAAAAAAATTAATTACTTATTATTATTAATGTTATACCAAACTGCAAGATTGAAAATGAAGAAACGCTAATTTGACATTCCGTTGAAATATTCGTATTAACCAGAATGTTGACAGTAGCTTACCAGCATCGTTAGTAGGTAATGTATTAAAGTAATGACAAATACGCGTTAAGATGTTTTTTTTTGCATAAAAACGGTGCCCCATACCCAAAAAAGGCAGGAATATTTTTTTGTCACAAATTGAACAAGAAATCCAAAAATAATTTTTTATTTGAAATATTTCAATGGCGTACCATTTTTTTCTTTAAAAAAATTCAGATCATACCCGTATGCGCGCCAATGATGAACATAAAATTCTTAATTGCATGTCAAAAAATGCGCAATAACGACTTCCTGGAACTCACCAAATTTCATATCTCGACCGGTTTCAGAGCAATAAATAAATAGTCAGTTTTTAAGAAAAACCCTAACACCCCGTAGTTCGGAAAACGAAGCATTTGCGAACAAAAGTTATATAGCAAACTGTAATTATTTTTTCATGCAGAATCACCCCCTGAAGTTTGTTGCACTTATTCACTAACACCCTGTATGTAGAACGAACATAATTTATGTCGCCAGGATCTTCGCTGGGAAAATAACATTCACCCTCTTTTACGAAAAACACAATATTCAATAGTTGAATAGAAGTTCTGAGTCGATACTTTTTATCGCAATACTTATTCCATGTTTCACTCCTTTGAAGTCGGAATGTATCTCCACACTGTGCGGAACAAATTTCTATACAGACTATTCAAATTCCCTGTTTATCCCTAGACAAATTATGCATTTCCAGAGACAATTATTAAGAATGAAGTGAACTCTATCTTTGTATTATAATTGAAATAAAAGTCCATTCATTTCTCATAGGGCTCGTTACGAAAGTTGAAAAGAAGAACAATAAAAGATTCAGCACTGCAACTTCACTTGTGAAAAAATCTAATTTGTTTCGGGACCGTTGTTGAAAATCTCAACAACTTCTATCAAGAACTGTAAAAACTTACAATGAATTAGTTAATGGAAAATACATCATTGTTCAGCTTTTCTGTAAGCGAATTTATGTCCGTTTGTTTGGAATTATAAGGGAATTCGAAATTCCCTTTCCTTGGACGTTTCACTTGAGTGATGGGAAAACATTGTTATTGCCTTCATTGTTACAGAACGCTTCACGCCCTTGATTCGCATCACGAGACCAAATTGTCTCTCAAGTCGAGCCCATAGATGTTGCAGATATTATGAGTATCGGAACTATTTTTGAATCTGCGTCGCAGTATTTTCTATGAAGACTTCGTATATATGGTTCACAAGAATTGATGAAGGTCTTGTCGTCAGTCATTTCTCATTTATTTGAAGATGTGAGGTGAGGTGGGCTAGGGTAAAAGGAGGTTTAAAAAGAGAAAGGTAAGATAACATAGCCGGTGTTTTCATTTGTTATGATAGGGGTTCAGAAATTATAATCTATAAGAAAAAAATTCACCAAATATATATATATATATATATATATATATATATATATATATATATATATATATATATATATATATTGTAATGATGGGTTGATTATTGCTTTTCAATTTATATATATATTTGGTGATTTTTTTTTATAGATTATAATTTCTGAATCCCTATCGTAACAAATGGAAACACCAGCTATGTTATCTTACCCTTCTCTTTTTAAACCTCCTTTTACCCTAGCCCAGCTCAGTCAGGTACGGCTATGAACATGAGTCATCTTCTTCTCAGTAGTGGGATCTGGTGACCTGTATTGCCGACTTGGCACTAACGATTCAATAAGAAGTGCTGTTCAGTGGGGAGAAAAGTGAGGTTATAAAAAACAGATTGCAGAAAATAATCAAAAGGTTGTTTTTAAATAATATCACGTATCTAGCTAGAGAAGTGTCAAAATTGTTTATGTTGAAAATAACGAAATGTATTCTCAGCATACTAGATGTTTCTAGCCCACTAGATAACCCTACTACTCTCTTCAACGGCTGATTTCGCATAGGGACAAGCAAATGAATGCATTTAATTTTCCGTTCGCCGTATGAAAAAAGACAGGAGACCATTTTTATGAGAGGATAGTGAAAAATTACAAAAATTATATTTATTTGGAAAAAAGACAGTGGCTTATCATTATTTTGATCAAAAATATGTCAGGGCATTTTAACAAGGACGCCACTGATAAAAATTTGGAAATCCTTTACCATGGAAAAATGTATTTTTATGCGTACTTTGCATGTACAAAAATTGAAAAAAAAGCCAAAGCGGTTTCAGAGATATTGGGGAAGAACTGATTTTTTTGTTAAATTTCACCATCCTGTATCTCAGAAATAAAGCGGTTGCGGACCTATATTCATATGAAGAATTTTTCTGAAAATCATCCAAGGATTATCGACCTTTAGGATCAGCCTTCACTTATGAACCACCATGTATTTACCCTCCACAATATTACAGAAGTTTGACCACTGTAGTGAACTACTTTGTCCACTGATTATTGGCAGTATTCAGATTCAACACTCACGACGTGGGAATTAATATAGCTACATAACATTAAATGTGAACAGGAGATTATTACGTCTCAGGCCTCGCTAGTCGTTTCCATTGGCTTGCATTTTCCCATTTGAGTACATCACGTGCTTTATCGTTTCGTCCAAAAACTCTTGAACTCCAGAACGCTCGAAAATTGTTTTTGAGTGAGTTCTCAAAACTTGCGAGGGTTTAATTCAACTACAAATTCATTACCAGGTATAAAACTCATTCCACTGTATTTTGCATTTTGAAATTATGCCAAATAACGTTTTTTACGGTTTTGACAATGTGTTGGGTACCGGAAAAGGTAACAAAGTATTATCACTTGTTTTCATATTGAGTCAATTCACGTTGAATGAAAGTTCAAAAACTTTGAGGATTATTGTGAACTTATTGTCCCGTTTCCGCCTCTTTCATATATGAAGGAGTTGAACAACGAATCGTTCTCCATTATACGGAGTGGGCCATTGAAAACGAAACAGCGGCTCTGTAAGTCGGCAGAACCGAATTATATAAAAACGCTCGGACACGTCAACTACATTTTCGAGGGGGGACATCGTTCGCGATGAAATTCACCCGAAATACATTCCATCCCTCGGAGCTGTGACCGCCACCCCTAAATTTTTAAAAGGCAACATATGGCAAGTGATACCTCATTTGAAAGGTATTTTCGTTCTTGATATCAAACAACAGAAATAAATTAATTATATCGATTCGTTTTCGAAATATAGGAACTTGAAGTTGGGAAATAACTTTTTATTCACTCAATCAATAAAAATAACATATAACAATGCAACTGTTCAAAGATAATTATCATTGTCAAGGAATTAAATGATCTAACTGTTTACCAACAACTTACATGCAATTTCGTTTCAAATTTTTATTTCATCCTCATATACTTGATCGAAAAAAATTTAAGGTTCTCAAGAATCGATAAAAAGACGTTTTCTCGAATTTGACTCAAATCGCAATTGTGGACGTCTATCAGTGTCAAACTGATCTTTGATTGAACGACATTAGAGTGAATTACTTGACTGAAGCTGCTGAATATATTTTTGCAATAATGGTGTATACGATCACAGAAAGAGTTGAAATAATAACAATTTTTTTAAGAATGATGAGTATGGTAACCGTACAGCTAATTTGTTCAATGAAACGCATCCAGATAAACTTGTTGCTAGAAAATACGTTCTAGAATTAGTGCAAAAATTTCGTCAAACAACAAGAAACGAGATCCAGAACGTGAATTTCCGTTGAGAAATGAAGCTGTTGAAGTTGCATTTTAGGACAAGTTCATGAAGACCCAACATTGAGCACAAGGAAATTGGCTGGTGTTACCAATATCAGTAGAACCAGTACCCGCCGAATCCTGAAACATCATAAATTCCACCCCCAAAAAATACATTTGGTACACCAATTGAATGAAGATGATTCTGATAGGCGACAGGAATTTTGTGAAATTATGTCTACGAGAATAGATGCTGATGAGGATTTCCTTTTCAACATCTGCTTTTCTGATGAGTCTACATTCTTTTTGAATTCGACTGTGAATCGTCATAATTTTGTTGTTATTGGTCAGATGACAATCCACATGATTTCCACGAAGTCCATACTCAAATTCCCCAAAAACCCAATATCTGGGCCGGTATTTTTGGGGACCGTTTGATTGGACCAGTATTTCTCGACGGTAACCTGACAGGAGAAACTTATTTGGAATTTGGAATTTATTTGGAAAATTACGAGGGTTACCATGAAGACCACTTGATATTTCAACAAGAAGGGGCACCTCCACATTATGCACAGCCTGTTAGGGCGTTTTTGGATAGAATGTTTCCTGGAAGTTGGATTGGAGGCTCTATAGAGTGGCCAGCCAGATCTCCAGATTTAACCCCACTCGACTTTTTTCCTGTGGGGTCTTTTGAGAAACAAAATCTTTGCAACCGAACCAGAATCTCTGGAAGATTTACGAAGGAGAATTATTGAAGAATGCCGTCGAATAACGCCGGAAATGCTACGAAATATGGGGTCTCGTTTTGAACAGAACTTGTACTATTGTATGGAAATGGGTGGTAGACAGTTTGAACATTTAGTTCATGAACAATAATAATTATTTCGACAGTTGCTTTATCAGATATTGTTTTTATTGATTGAGTGAATAAAAAGTGATTTCCCAACTTCAAGTTCCTATATCTAGAAAACGAATCGATAGAATTAATTTATTTTCGTTGTTTGATATTGAGAACGAAATTACCTTTCAAATGAGGGATCACTTGCCATATGTTGCCATTTAAAAATTTAGGGGTGGCGGTCACAGCTCCGAGGGATATAATGTATTCCGGGTGAATTTCATCGCGAACGATGTTTCCCTCAAAAATGTTGTTGATGTGTCCGAGCGTTTTTATATAATTCGGTTTTGCCGATCTACAGAGCCGCTGTTTCGTTTCCAATGGCCCTCTCTGTATACTACTATAGAATTGAAAATATCCTTTGTTGACCTAATTAGATGCCCAATGTTCGTGCATCGCTCAATTTCATAATGCATATAGCTCTCCTTTGATGTTAGAACTCTCAGCATTTATTTCAAATCAATGCTTTGGGAAGAGATGGGTTAGAAAAGCAATTTTCCGCAGAGTTAAAGATGGCAGGGAATTCTCATGTGTCTTCAGTGTACTTATGTTATTCATTGATACGGCACACATTCTATACTAATAGAAAGATAGAAAAAAACAGAAAAATAATTCCAAGATCTGAACGAATCTCAGTGAGGGCCTCCGAGAGACAGTGTTCGAAAACATGGAAATAGTGATTTCTATAAAATGTCATGTAGCGTAACATTGCTACACTGTTGGAAAAGAGTTGTTGAAATAACAATCAATAAGAAACCCAGGAGGTTCACTAGTATTATTGGTGAAATTGGCAAATTTAGATATTGACTATGTTCACATTTTCACATTTGTAGCTTTCACTAAAATTTTTGCTATTCAACAAATTCAGCAAAGTAAATGCCACAATTAGACTGTAGACGATTTTAGAAAATCAGTAGTGCATCATCAACATTCAGTTACTATTTTTTCACTTTTTTTTTGTTAAGCAGACCCAAAAATGTTTTTACAGTTAAGTAATTAATTCATTTTTTTCAATGAATGAACATAATATTTTAGTGATATCAACATTGTAATATTGTCGATTCCTTTACTAGTTTTCATCATTTATAAACTGACAAGAAGTAATTTGTTAACCTCATGCTGTTGGAATCTCATTCTCTTCGTGTTGTTGTTGAAATGAAATTTTGCCAATTCTTTTCTTTTAGTTTTTCTTACTACACAGAAACATGTTTTATTGTCTTTTATTTCTTGTCAAAACATAAATAATACTTTTTTCAAATGACTTCAATTAGTATTCACTATCACTATTTTTTTTGTGAAAATATCTAATATTTGTTGGTAATATAGTCTTTCAGGAGGGATGGTTCAGTAAATCAAGAATATATAACATTCGAATATTTTAATGCTTCTATTATAAAAAAATAAATACTCTATTATGATAAATAACAGTTGAATGTCGATAGAATAAAATTAACATCATCATGTGAAGAAATGTACAAATAAACATGAAGTAACACAATGAGTGAATGCCAGCTTCATAATCCTTTGGTGGATTAATATAAATAAAAACTGTATTATAATGAATAACACTGCAGCGTGAAGGTAGAGAGCAGTAAGTGCAAGAATAAAGATTTTGAGTTAGCCAATTTATATTTTTTTTACCCGACTGCGGCGACGCCCAAAAAGAAAGTGATGTTTTTGACCTGTATGTATGTACACAGGTCAAACATATAAATTGGCAAACTCAAATTCATTTTTCTTGCACTTACTGCTCTTCACCCTCACGCGGAAGAAGAGTTGAATGCCGAGAAAATAAAATTAACAACAGGTGTAGTTATTCTAATCCCAATTGGAACGGCAATAAAAATAAGAGAACTACGAGGAGTGTTCATATGCACTTCTCGGCAAATGGAAAATTTATATACTACCAGTGTTTTTACTTTCAAAGCGTTTCTGGTACAATCATAAAAAAGTTCTGTCGTGTGGAAGAGAATTCCTTCTCGAAACTTTTTATGTCGGTCCAATTGGGATTAGAAATACTATACCGAGTAATAAAATGTAATAACACCGAAATAAAATGTTTGCCGAAATACAATGAAAGTTCTGTTTATATGGCAAACTCAAATCATATACAACCAGATGCTTCAAATTTTTAAGACTTATCAACTTGTAATTGAATCTTTCTGATTCTTCTACTATGTAAGATTGAGATTTGTCATCAAAGCATTCTGTAAACCAACACTCACACAAATATATTGGGTTATTGGTGGCATGAGCACAAATTGTAATTTTTTTACAAAATATAGGGCACATGTATTGACACACTACAAATACCACATTAACAATGCGTCTCACAGAGGACAGAGGACTGACTGAGACGATGTGCTCTGGAAGCGAATTTTTTGCACTAATTCGATACTCGCATATGCACGAGAATGCCCGAAGGTGATCAATTCGCTTTTCACAACGAAATAGGATAATGTTGAAAAGGGAAACATTCTCAATTGAAATAGGATAAATTCCACAAACTTATTGGACAAACAGTTTTGGTAATCCAACAATTTGAATTTTGACTATATCAGTTGTTTAACAAACAAAATTGGCGATTTCGCAAACTGTTCATAGGTATGAATACCTATTTGATGTTGCTAATCAATGCACATCAATATTCTGAATTTGTAAGAGCATTTGCTATTTTGTTTTAAGTCACGAAAGTATTTGCAAAATAAAGTTCCTACAGCAGCAACTTTCTATTTGAAGATTTCGACAAAAATGACAAAAAATGAGTGAAAATTGACAATGGATGAATTTAACTACAGCCGAAGTAATTTGAGTAGTGAATTCCTGATTAATTGTTGTTGATTTTGGCAACATTTTTTTAACAAAACTAGATATTGTTGAAATTAACAACTCTTTTCTAACTGTGTATTGTAGGAAAATGGTACGCTACACACCTATTATTTTATTGATCCAACTCACCCGGATTCCTTCTCGTGATATTTTATGAAAGAAACATCTTATACAAAATTATCAGGGACCATCTTCTCAATAGTTCACAAATAGAACTTGTAGCCGGTCATGCTCATGACCAAATCGCTTCGTTAAAAAGTATGCATTTTATTTACCCGACCTGCAATTGTATGTCTCCCATCAGTTGGCTTGATTGATTTACCCGATGAAAAAGTTTTCGAGATCAGAATAAGTCAAATAATCCCTCATGTTTGAACAAGTTTACTTATAAAAATAACAATCAAGGCTTTTGTAGAGCCTCTCAAAACTCTTTCAGTCAATACGAATACCGTAGGGTATTCATAGAACTATGGTGAACGCTTTCAACCATATTGTCGCTCTCAAGCTACATCATCTCAACTGTAACCGTTTCACAAACATTTCTGTTATTGTTTGCCAAGTTCAGTGCATTGGTAAACAAGCGAGGATATTACTCTCTAATTCTAAAATGTACATTATTGATTGACCGTTATTTCATTGCTGAACATCAATATATTTTCCCCTGGAAGTGATACATTAATTATGTGTTTTTGAATGCTCAACATACATTTGCCCCGATACTCTACTGTGCTCAACAATTGAGCATATGAAAAACGTTCCGGTTTTTCATTTTGTCAGCAACCTAACTTTCGGATAATCGAGGGCCTGATATATTCTTCAACATAAATGTAAAGTATATCGTGAGAGGTAAAACAGCAGAAAGGTCTGAAAATTATGACACCAATAAGTTTTATTTCTTACAGACGGATTCTTAATCGCTTAGAAAAAAAACAAAAGCGAGAATAACAATTCCTGAAACCTGAGATAATATAAAATAATTGAATTTGATACAGACTACAAAAATTCATAAGATATCATTAAAATAATACAAGTAAATCAATAAATAAAAAGATTGGCAAATGAGTTTCATTTCTTATATACTAGCCCCACCGATACTCAAATATAGCTTGTAAAACATCCAAAATCACTCAAAAATTTAACACAAATATATTTCACGCTAACGCTCAATGTTTTGAAAATAAATTGGATGATTTTGAAATATTTTTCCATCAACAGGATTTTGACGTGGTTTGTATAACTGAACACTGGTTTCAAAACAATGACATAGAATGTATTTATGTACCAAATTATAAACTTATTTCACATTTTTCGAAATCTCGCCATATACATGGTGGCTCTGCCATATTTGCAAAAAACGACATATTTTCTGAGGGAGTATACCAATATCAAAATCTTTTTCTGATGAATGTCACATAGAGATATGTGGAGAAAAATATAAAATAAGTGATATGGAATTTCTGATAATCTGTCTGTATAGACCCAGAAATGGAAATTTCAACGTTTTTGAAAAATGTCTAACGTCAGCCTTAAACTACTCCTCCACCAAATATGAATATGTAATTTTAGCAGGTGACCTGAATATCCATTTAGAAAAAACACACTCTTCCGATACAAAAATCCTGAAGGATTTATTGGACTCGTTTCAATTGAACATTACATCTAGTAAACCAACTAACGTTTTCACAAATGTCAATGGAATAACTTCAAGTAGTACCATAGACTACATGGTGACAAATATCCCGTCTGAAAACTATGAATGTTCGGTTGTTGACCCAAATTTGGGTGACCATATGGGTCACATCCTCACAATAAATTATAGCTGTGAAAAGCTAAACAAAACTGACTGGTCAAATCTCTTCTCAATAACAGATGTAAATGAGGCCTTCAAACAATTCATTTCGACAATGAAATGGTGTCTCAATGTGAGCTGCCCAATGAAAATTTAAAAAAATTCTCTTGTCCCGTGTAATACAAAAAGCGGTTCACAAACGAAGTCGCCACAGTCCAAAATCGTCTCGGGGAACTCCATTGATGCATGATGATTTCAAACTCACTTGATTTAAAAATGAAATATCTGGGAGAGAGAAAAATCTTCAAGTCAGGAATCAGAAAAGCTAAACAACACAACTACCAAAACAGAATTGATTCCGCTTCAAATAGAGTGAAAGAGTCTTGGAAGATAATCAACGAGAATTTGGGTAGGAAGCAGAAACAAAAACTTGATATTTCTCTAAATATTGACAACAAGATCATAAATGACAGTAACGAGATTTGCAATTCTTTTGCAACTTACTTCACAACTATCTGTAGAGTCAAACTGATTGAACATTTTGGGCAGAATGTCTCCCTGCCATGCACAACTGGAAACCATTTTTATCCCTCATATTACGGAACACGATGTTTTAGTACTACCTAGCTCAAAAAAAAACAAAAACTGCTGTGGTGTCGATGAACTATCACCAAAACTTCTGAAACATGTGAAGGATAATATAGCTCTCCCACTTTCTCATTTATTCAATATTTCTTTACAAAATGGTGTTTTTCCAGATTCATTGAAAGTGGCTCTTGTGTACCCATTACACAAAAAAGGAAATACTATGGATATAGACAACTATCGCCAAATATCTTGAATATCGGAAATTTCGAAACTACTGGAAAAATCAGTTTGTAATACAATATCCGAATTTGCTGAAAAATATAATATAATAACAGTGAGCCAACATGCTTTCAGAAAAAAAAATCGGTTGAAATAGCAACTTACCAATTATTCGAATATGTATACCGAGAAATCGACAAAGGTAATTATGACATTCCTCTGATGTTCGAATTGTCGATAGCTTTCGACAGCTTGAATAGTGAAAACATAATTGAGAAATTATCTACTCTTGGAATAAGTAGTATTCTTTCTGACTGGATAAAATCTTATATCACAAACAGAAATATAATCGTACAAATTGAAAACGAACCATCCGCTATTCATCCCGTTTCTCTTGCAGTTCCTCAGGGTTTCGTGTTAGGCCCATTGCTATTCCTGCTTTATGTCAACGACCTTCCTCAATTCATTACAAACTGAAAAGTTACCATGTTTGCTGACGATACCACAATAACAATATCCGAAAAATCCTCTGAGCAGCTCTAAGAAAAAGTTAGATGCACGCTAGATGAGATGGACACTTGGTGCCAGAGGAATTCTTTGATCTTTAACAAAAATAAAACAGTTTGCTTAAATTTCATCTAAAAAAATTTGTTCCGAATTCATTCATGTTGGAGCTGAATCTAAACATGACTTCACATTCTAAACTCCTTGGAACCTGGCTCGATTCAAACATGACCTTTGATCACCATATCAATCACGTCTGTGGAAATTTAAACAAAGCTTTCTATGCAATCTTCCAAATGAAGCCTCACTTGGATGAAAACGGGTTGATGAGTCTCTATTTCGCATTCGTGTATGCCATTTATCTTACAACATAATGGCCTGGGGCTCAGCTTCAGGGATAAATAGGGTTTTCATATCACAGAAACGAATCATTAGAAAAATTTTTGACCTTAGCTACAACCAAAGCTGTCGTGATATCTTCATAGAAAAACATATTCTCACCTCTACTTCTATCTACATCTTGAAATGTGTTACTTTCACAAAAAAATATCTATCAAATTTTACTATCCAGGGAAGCCACCATGGATATGGCACGAGAACAAATAACTTAGAACTACCCAAATACAAAACATCCACTTTCAAAAAATATCTTTTTTACAATTGTGTTACTCTATACAATGCACTACCAATGAACATAAGAGATCAATCCTCTCACAAGGACTTCAAAAGGAGTGTCAAACATTTTTTGATATCCAAGTGTTTTTGTGATCTGGATGAATACCTACAGTTGTAACTGACCACGTCTTCAATCAACCAAGATATCCGTGATTGTCCGAAGATTTACATCTTATGGACAAAGTATTTCTAGTCAATATTTCTTTTATTTGTGTTCATAGTTTTTAGTTTACTCATTGTCATTTCACACAATTTGTATTTTTACCTGATATATGTTGTGTACTGTATTTTTGACTTGCCTTTTTTACTATGTATGTAATTCGATAAATACTTACTTACTTACTTACTTACTATACCAGCGACTCTGGATTTCGAGGTCATACTTTTTTCAACCCCGTATAGGGTTGAACTCTCAAATACCATGAGATATGAGACTATTTTTCTTTCAATTTCATCAACAACAAGAAACTCGATCAAATTCACTAAAAAGCATCAAAATATTCTGATTTGTTTGAAAATATGAACAGGATGTTCATAAAATCAGATGTGGAATCATCTGCGACTGAAAGATAAACTTTAGTCACTATCTTTCATCGTTTAAGGTAAACCACTTGTGGGGAATTCAGGTTTCCCTTTCCAAAATCAAAATATTCATTATCGATGTATTGCTAAAAGAGCTCCAGAAATTTGGAAACCAATACTAAGGGATGCTTGTAATTCCATAGAAATCACCATCAAAGTGACAGAGCTGAATAAATGTCACCAACACACCGAAAATGTACATGAAAATGTTGTCAACAAAACAAACCAAAAAAAATCCATATAAAACTTGGTAACACCAACAACCTTCAGCAACAAATATAATTCCACATATAGGCCAGTAGAGATAGACATGATTTTCCCAAAATTTGATAATAATTACCAAAATTTTGAAACTTCAGAGTGAAGAGTACGTTCAAATAATAATAAGTCTGATTTCGCAACCCTTTTTTCTGAACGAAAGATGTTGAAAATCAGGATTTAATGAATTTCCACATTATTAGCGCGGAAAAATTTGCAAAAGTTCTGCAAACTTGCGATGTTTTGAAAAATATCAATTTACTTCCTCTGATAAATTTGCAACCATTCAAACAAAACGAAAATGTTTGTTTTTTCGAAAAAAAATTCTGCAAACTCGAAAAAATAACTGAAATAATGTTGTTGATAAGAGTTTTAATTTTCAATCTCTTGCGTCAAACGGAAAACATATTTTTTCATTAAATTGATTTTTGTTATTGAAATAAGTATCGAAATTATTACAAAAGTTTCCAATAATGGTTGCAAGTGGAGATGTCCTGACGTACAGTTTTCATCAATTTGCAACCTCATCTACAACACGGAAATGAGCGTAAAATCAAAAAAAAAAAATTTTCATATTCGTACTCTACCAAAACAAGCAAAAGTTCTGCAAATCGGACAGAAAACTCATTTTACCAATTGGTGGCAGTATAATAATTTGCAAACTATGTTACAATGCGGAACATTAGAAATTAAAAAAATATTTATCTTTACAACACCTGTGTTATCTGCATAATAAAGATTCTTATATACCTAATAAATGACATTCATTGTGTTACCAATTTAAATATCGACACAGAAGAAGGTCGTCAACGGAAGGTAAAATCATTCAATGTTGAGAGCTAATGTTTTCGATATGAATTCATAACATCATATTCCATTGATTTGTTGAAAATATAAACAGGATGTTCATGAAATCAGATGTGGAATAATCTGCGACTGAAAGATAAACTTTAGTCACTATCTTCCATCGTCAAGATAACCTCTTGTGGGGTATTCATGTTGAAAAGGGAAACATTCTCAATTGAATATTGATAGAAATATTTTCCTGTGAATTGAAAAATCCACGATTAAAATGAAGTTATTTTTTGTGAATGTCTAACAGAAAACAAATACTTCCCCGGCTAAAGCCACGCTGGACATTGAACTACATCTGATAGATATTCTGAAAAGACCCTAACTCAAAAGAAAAAATCTGAAATTGAAAATTTGCATTTTCATCCAGATAGTTATTTGATTTTCTATTCCAGTCTTGATTAAGAACTCATAAAGATGAATGAGGCAAAGAAGAATGTTTTCCAAAAGAGAGTACTCACCAGAAATCATTCGTAACATTGACGCAGGAGAGACATCGCATTCACTAGGTCTTCAATACATTTTTGTCGACGAAAATCTATTTCACGCTTCCACGATCATCAGGAAGACCGGAAGAAATGGGAAACACATTTTCAAGAAGCAATCTCACTTTGCAAAGATGGAAAAAGTTAGAATCATTTCTTTTGGAGAGACACTTTGAAATTAGTGTTCTCAGACATTAAAACCTGTTATGGGGTATGATAGATTGATTTGTTGAAAATATAAACAGGATGTTCATGAAATCAGATGTGGAATAATCTGCGACTGAAAGATAAACTTTAGTCACTATCTTCCATCGTCAAGATAACCTCATTTTAATCGTGGATTTTTCAATTCACAGAAAAATATTTCTATCAATATTCAATTGAGAATGTTTCCCTTTTCATCATATTACAATTGGGAATTTGCATAAATAATCCTCTGAGTACGTTTGATGGAGGATCGAGAATCTCTCGACACGTTTTCATAATTTTCTTTATTCATCACAAAATGGAAGAAATATTGAGATTTGGAAAACACTGTTAAAAAAGCAAACAATAGCGCGTCACAGGAAACAGTCAAATTTCTTCCTCACCCTGTTCAGGTTGAGTTTGTAGGCATATATTTACCAAGAGTAGGAGTGCAGACAGTGAACTGTTTGACAAACACAGATTCTGTCCGTTCTCGATTTATTCTGGATTTGGGTATTCATTCGAGTCCATTGCTGGATGGAAGCAGTGGCGCCGACAAAAGTTCACACAAACTAAACAGCCGATTTATTTCATTTTTTTTGAGGCTTATTGAATGGCCATATAAATTATTTTTCAATTACTCAATGCTAGAGTCGAAATGTATTGTGAAAAACTAAGTAATTTCAAATGATACACAGGGTGTGTTTCGTTCTCCCTTTGAAATTGATTCTCAAGGGTACCTGGGGCCGAAGATATTATTGATTTAATGTAAAAATAAAAAGATGGCGGAAATATTTTGTGATTTATGTTCCGATTCTATCCAAAATTGTTATCTGCAGATTTTTGGGATCGCAATAAATTATGCATTGTATGTCTGAACTCAAGAATTCAATATGGCGGATGAAGTTTTGTGATCTATGTTTTCATTCGTATAGGAGTGTTCGATGTCGATGATTATGGATTTTTTGTCGAAATTCAAGGAGGCGGACGGGTTTTTTTACTAATGGTCCGATTGATTCTTTTGAAAATTAATATCCTATGGTTTTTGAGGTCTAAAATAATGGATTCCATGTTGAAAGCACAGAAATTAAAAGGGTAAAAATGAAATAAATTTAACACTGACATTTATTCGAATGTACTAAAATGAAACAATGTTTCAATAGATGTGTGAGGAGTTATTCTGTGTTCAAACTGAATTTGTCGCATGACAAACTTCTCAGTCTGTAATAATCGGTTATCAGATGAGAATATCATCACACATCTAACAAAATATGAGTTTTTTCACTGCATCTGAACAAAAGCTTGTCTTGGAAAAGTTTTTCATTCCTACAGTTCTGTCAGCTTCCTGTCTTCAATCAGATACAAATTTCTCGATCGTAAAATCGTTTTTTTTTGCAAAAACCAATGATTTCATGAAAGAGATATTTTTGTATGGACTCGGTGGTCCCATAAGAATTCGGGAAACTCTTAATTTTTCCCATTCAACATGTCTTATCACTTTTTTCTTAAAAATCATCATCACCAAAAATCACTGAAGTTCCCGAATTTACACAAATGCGTTAAATTATTTGCTCAAAAAAAAATCGTTAAAAAAAACTGAAGCCATAAAACTTTTAACCTACAACTGTGTTACGTCCCCTCTTTATTTTCAAATTCATATGGATCAAGAAAATGATTTTTACGTTTCGATTACATTCCAATCCTCCATTCGAATTCAATGGAATTTTTCATGCGAAACCACAATTGGAGTAAAAAAGTCGAGTGGAAAAGTAAATTATAATTCAAGAAATAAATACGTGTAAGAATTGAATTTGAGATCTCACAAATTTTTATTTTTCATCAACGTTTCTGTTTGATGATGAAAATTATGTCGAGCATCGATTATTCATTTCACAATCTCTTCGATCGCTATAAACTCATGTTGTGACAAGTAAAAATTTCAAATGAAGAATGATTGTATGTCGTTTCTAATGCAATATAAAAATTGTCTGCCAATACTTTTTTAGCAGAATTTAGCAAAATTTTGTACTTTTTCGAAAATGTTGGGTACATTTTATTTCGCTGATTAGCCGAAAACAGTGACTGTTTCTGAGATTAATAATTAGTTTGAAATTTTGTAGTGGTTAACTACGTAACCATTTTATTTTTCGGATGCAATTTCAATCAACCAGTACAAAATTCAACAGATATACGCTATGGATAATCAAGTATTTAACTGGACCACTGTAGACATATTTCGGTCGAATATATATCTCAAACCTATTTGCACAATGTTTACAATTTATGACCAAAATGAAAAAAATTAATTAATTATATAAAAAAAGCGTCACGTAAAATATAAGTCGTAATTATAACTGCAATTTGCAGAATTTTTGCAATTATTTCAGCAGTTTAAACATTCAAAAAATTTATAGTAGTGAATAAATAGGTTCCGTTTTTCGTATGAGGTTGCAAAGTTACATATCCACTGAGACCGATATTCTCTTTATTTGCAACCACAATAAAAAACTTCTGTAATTATTTCAATGCTTGTGTGTATTGAAAATGGCAGCGTCGATAAGAAAATTTAATAAATAAATGATGCGTCTTTCAGAAATGGTTGCAAATGTACGTGCATATTTTAAACTTTTTTCCATTCACTTATATAATGTGCAGAACTTTTGTAATTTTTTTAAACAAATGGCAATGAAAAACTTAAAGATATGACAAAAAACAAGGTTCCGTAACTTTTACAAGGTTGCAAACTCAGTGTATGTTGTGAAACATCATTACTATCGATATGTCTAGTTTGCAGAACTTTTGCAATTTTTAGTGCCAAAATAAAACATGAAAATATTTTTTGTAAATAAAACAGCAAAATTTTATAGTTTGTTTCCATGAATGCACTAAAATTCCATTGAAGTTTGGAAACTTTTGGAATTAATATGAGTTAATTCGAGAATTCAAAAGCATCGGCAACAGATTTATGAGTTATTCTTTCGGCTTCTATGAGTATGATCATACTCAATACTTCCCAATGACTCAATTTAGAAGGCGATTAATACTACATATGGCATGACTTATATCAAAATTGAATTGGTACAATATCTTGCCTACAAACCTACTAAACGAAGTGATATCCATCCACTTTCCAATCGACTATATATAAACCTGGAATTCAGATAATATGCAAAATGACCAGTCCCTTTTTTCGAAGCAAGGAAGCTACGTGAGAAACTTTCCATATGTGAATCGCCAAGTGTTGTGTTCATTCAATTCAATCAGTCCTGACTTGATTGACATTTTCTGTATTATTCGCACTTCGATAAAAGCGTGGTTCAGCAATATTGGTATCGATCCAAACAATCCCATAGGGCTTAAGGCTATGTACATGATGAATATATTGAATGGAATAGTTTCCAGATCGGCTTAAGGACTGGTCTCAAACAGTAATCCATTCGTTGTTTTCCAAGAACATGTTGACTTTGAACTTAGCTTGGTTCTAGAGAATAATGTGAGAAATCAACTGTGATATTGATTTTATTATATTGTCACAATATAACTAGCTTCCAGTATGTCTCAAGGCGGTTTTGACCTGATCACGATTCCGTTACTTTTTACTGAGCTGGTAAATGTAAATGATATACCATAAATGTACTCACTACAATTCTTTCTTATTATCAAATTAACTTTATTCAACCCCGAGATTCGTGAAATCGAAACTTCACCATGTTGTGTATGTTATACCTCTCCGAGGTATCACGAGTCGTTGAGGATTAGAGAGTTTGTGTTGCCGTGAGATGGAGGAGTATCATGTTCTATACATCAAAAGTGTCTACCCTTCCAAATAAAGTCGAGCATTTTATCATGAATTTCAGAAGTTTAATCTAAATCACAGTTTTCATGTTATGGCTCCACTATTGAAATACGTCCAGAGCCTTCCTTTTTATATTCCGAATGTGCAAGAGTTTCTACAATACCTTATTGGTGGTTGATATGAGGCTGGATATGAGAATCTTCAGCATTCGATTCATTGTGGCAGTATTTCTCCTTTATATGGCATATTGCAAACATCCCTATATTAATTGTTGGCACCCCTTCGATGATACCGGTGTACATTCCATGATTGATTTTTTATCTTGAATTAATTTTATATTCTGATTTTTTGTTTCCAATATTGGGAACATATAACAATCACTTCCTTCTGCTCATTCAAAAGTAGTTGCCAACTCAGTAATTTGTTTCTTTTCCATGCCGAAGCTCTCTATACCGAATCCGGTAATTATCCTGTCTCCTGATAATTTATTTTCCCGTACCCTGGCCGCAAACTTCGAACAATTTTAAAAGTGGCATGCCAGCCACTCGAAGAATCCATAGAATTAATCACCTTTTATATATTTTTCAAAGACGAATCCTGACCTGGTCATTCGGAAAGTTTGGAATCAGTTTGCGATTTTCCTATAGGATTAAAAAGATCAATTTCATATACAGGTTGATTCAAAAGTACTTTGATTACTATCGTTTCGGACGTTTATCGTCTTGATGTATTTAAAAGGTTTTCACGACGTTTCGAATGCTTGTATCTGCAATCGTCTTCAAGTGAATACTGACAAGTTTAGGTGCTACTTACCAATTTATATGACTGTCGGCGCAATGATGCGTGCAATTCCGACATGTGCAGCGGTGCGTGTAATTTCGCGCGGTGTGGTGGTGCGTGAAGTTTCGCGCCTCTGCAGCCCGCCAGAAAGAGCAATCAGGGGTTTCCATACGTTCTTGATCTCAACGCTTGGTTGACTGAAGGCGTTATTGGCTTCGATGTAGGCGTCCTCTTTGAACTTTCGTTTGAACCAATGCTCCTCTCTATGTAGAACACTCGCATCGTCCCATAGAATTCGATGGTGCTCAGTCCAGGCGTGGACAGCTATTCCCGATTTTGATGTTTCTCCACGTTGAGTCCATTTCTTGTGCTCATCCAATCTTACCGATAACGGTCGGTTTGTCTCTCCAATGTAGGAATCTCCGCATTCACATGGAACTTCATTAAATGCAATGCTTACTGATTTCATTTTTGTTGTCAGGTTTGGTCGTGGTCAGGAAACTCCGTAAAGTGCTGCCTGATTGGAAGCAGCTCTTGATGTTGAACTTGTTTCCGATCCTTCTGATCTTCTCCGAGACACCTCTGATGTACGGAAGGCAGATCACTGTGCTATGTTGTTGCTTCTCAGATGTCTTCGTTCTCCGGAGTTGTTTCAATACTTCTTCTAGGAGTTTCTTGGGATATCCATTCCGGTGGAGGTCCTCTCTGGTGGTTCAATTCGGCTCTAGTGAGTCCACGTCGTTGCATATGTGCGTCGCTCTCTCCACTAATGTTCTCACGATCCCTCTCTTCGTCGAACTCGGATGGTTGGCGCTGTAACTGAGGTACTGCTCCGTATGTGTCTTCTTTCTGTAGACGGAGGTGCGAATTTCATTGCCTATTCTCTCAACGTTCACATCGAGGAAGGGTAAGCCTTCCGTACATCAGAGGTGTCTCCGAGAAGATCAGAAGGATCGGAAACAAGTTCAACATCAAGAGCTGCTTCCAATCCGGCAGCACTTTACGGAGTTTCCTGACCAAGACCAAACCTGACAACAAAAATGAAATCAGTAAGAATTGCATTTATGAAGTTCCATGTGAATGCGGAGATTCCTACATTGGAGAGACAAAGAGACCGTTATCGGTAAGATTGGATGAGCACAAGAAATGGACTCAACGTGAGAAACATCAAAATCGGGAATCGCTGACCACGCCTGGACTGAGCACCATCAAGTTCTATGGGACGACGCGAGTGTTCTACATAGAGAGGAACATTGGTTCAAACGAAAGTTCAAAGAGGCAGCCTACATCGAAGCCAATAACGCCTTCAGTCAACCAAGCGTTGAGATCAAGAACGTATGGAAACTCCTGATTGCTGTTTCTGGCGGGCTGCAGAGGCCCGAAACTCCACACACCACCACACCGCGCGAATACACGCACCGCTGCAAGGCGGAATTGCACGCATCATGCGCCGACAGTCATATAAATTGGTAAGAAGGACCTAAACTTGTCAGTATTCACCTGAAGACGATTGCAGATACAAGCATTCGAAACGTCGTGAAAACCTCTCAAATACATCAAGACGATGGCCGTCCGAAACGATAGTAATCAAGTTACCACATTGTCTACAACCTTCAAACAAACGTTCAAAAGTACTTTGACAAACTTCAGGAGGTGATTCGTCACAGTATTCTAATATGAATTGTCCAATTGAATATATGTCCGGAAACGCTTCGTTTCCAAGATACAGGGTGTTAAAGTTTTATTTTCGTTTTTTTTTCAAATAACTTTCGAAATACTAACCTTTATTAAACGAAAATTAGTATTGAGAGGTTTTTTGAGGTGACAAATTCGAACCTTATGTTATTATTGCTCTTACTCGTAGGGGGCGCCACCAACACGTCTTTCTCTTTTTTGAAGATTCATAACTTTTTGACCGTACTTCTAGCACATTTTTCAGTTAAAAAATCAATTCTTCCATCTATCTACTTAAAAAAGCTACCCTTGTTACAAGTAGCTATAAGCAACTGTTTTCCAGATATTTGGACTCGAAAATGTCAAGTCGATTATTTGACGATGCGTGTTGCAGTTATTACCATTATTTTGCATTTTTCACAAGAATGCTAAGGAAATGAATTTGACGTTTAAGTAAGTAGTTTTGGTTTTTTGTAGGAAGCGCCACCTATTATATTTATTTTTACTCGTTTGAAATAGTTATTTTCGTATCAAGGTTGCAAAATCTGTATTTGTTTCAATAAATTTTGCAAGAAATACCAACATGTTAATTCAAGAAATTTTGAATATGTGGAATAAAATAAAATAAAGGAAACTAAATTGTATTCAAATAAATTGTTCAAAGTATCCACCTCCAGCGCATTCAGTCTTCTAGTCATTGAATCTCGTACCCGTTCAAAAATTATTGTTGTGTTTCTTATTGTTTCACAGGCGTCTACTATTCGGTTTCTCAGATCTTCCTCGTTCGCTACCGGAGTTTTATAAACTAGTGACTTCAAATGTCCCCAAAAATGAAAATCTAGCGGGTTTAGATCTGGGGACCTTGGTGCCCACGCCTGGTTAGGTTCTTCTACACCCCTACTGATCCATCGACTTGGATAGACAGTGTTGAGAAATTCTCTGGCTACAACGCTTAAATGAAACAGAGCCCCATCATGCATAAACCACATGCGAATGCGAATTTCTAATGGTACATTCTGAAGTAGTCCCGGCAATTCATTTTCTAAAGAGTCTCTGGAAGTTGCGCCATTCAGTCGGAACGGAAGAAAGAAAGGACCTATCAAGTAATTATCAATTATTTCCGCCCATACATTTACAGAAAATTGATACTGATAATGTCTTTCACTAACTGCGTGCGGATTTTCCAGAGCCCAAAAATGGATGTTATGAATGTTTGTGATAGCATTTCGGGAGAAGTTCGCCTCGTCCGTGAAGAGTACATATCTTAAAAATTGAGGATTTCCAGCCAATTTTCTCAAAAACCACTGACACATAGTTATGCGTTCGGGAAAGTCGCGTGACCCTTTGAAAATGGGTTTGGATAAAATTGTTGATCGTGAATAATTCTTCAAACTGTAGACTGAGTAGAATTGAGAGCTTCAGAAATTATTCTTGTACTTGTTTCTGGATTCTCCTCGAGAGCGTTCAAAACAGCTTCCAATTCTGGGGTTCGGACTGCTCGTGGTCTTCCAATAATATCAGCTGCCCTCTTAAAACTACCTGTTGCTGCCAAACGACGGTGGAGACTGGTTAATTTTGGAGCTGAAGGCAGTACTCGATTAGAAAATCGCTCCTGGTAAATACGTCTTGCTTCAAGCGCATTGCCATCCGCAAGGCAATAAACGAAATGCATATCGGCTAAATGAGCATTATTGATTAAATAATAAAAAAAATCAAAATTGGTGTTTCAAAACTTACAGAAACTCCAACAAAACGTTTAACTGTCACATAATATGTAATTACCAAAACTACTTACTCAAACGTCAAATTCATTTCCTTAGCATTCTTGTGAAAAATGCAAAATAATCGTAATAACTTCAACACGCATCGATCATCAAATAATCGACTTTTCAAGTGCAAATATCTAGAAAACGGTTGCTCATAGCGATTTGTAACAAAGGGTAGCTTTTTCACGTGGATATGATAGAGGAATTGGGTTTTTGACTGAAAAATGTGCTGGAAGTACGCTCAAAAAAGTTTTGATCTTCAAAAAAAAAGACGTGTAGGTGGCGCCCCCTACGAGTAAGAGCAATAATAACATCAATTTCGGATTCGGCACCTCAAAAAACCTCTCAATACCAATTTTCATTTAATTAAGTTCAGTATTTCGAAAGTTATTTAAAAACAAACGAAAATCAAAATAAAACTTCATTACCCTGTATCTTGGAAACGAAGCGTTCCCAGACATATATTTATTTGAACAATTCATATTAGAATATTGTGAGAAATCACCGCCTGAAGTTTGTCAAAGTACTTTTGAATCACCCTGTATATATACAATGGGACAAGGGCCATGCCTATATCTCCTTCACTTATCGACCGATTTGAATGAAATATTGTACATAGATATGAGAAACAATTTTGGATTAACAGTCATATTAAAACAAAATGGCCGACTTCCGGTTTCCAACTTTTCAAATGAATGATTTTTCATTTTATTTTTATGACTGTTGTAGTTTTTCCTATTACACTAATTTTCAGAGATGAAAACTGTCACTTGTTGATTATTTGTCATTATAAATTCTGGTATGAAAAGTTTATATGATTGTATCTGATTCCCATTCATTTTGAAATACTTCAAATGATAAGTAATTACAAAAAAACACAAATTTTTTCACAGTTCCAGCGATACTTTTTGAGTTGGCTAACCGAGCCACATGATTGATTGATTTATTTTGAACTAAACCTTCAATGAATTTTTCACCTAAACTGTGTACTTTGCAGTGGAATTTTATTTTTCCAATCCTAAGTCTGGTTTTTCAATAGAGCGTTGAACTGAAAATCAACTCGGGGTCAACTTGGCTAACAGAGCCACATAACGAGGTGAGTTTGAACTAAGCCCCGGTTAATTTCCTCGACTTCACATCGAAAAACCGATATCCAAGTGCGTTGTAGATGGATGATGGATATACATTTCAGTGCTAATCTTTATACAGTGCTTCTCAAAAGTCCTCTCCCCCCCTCTTATTTTTGGAACGATTTTACATAAACAAGTGAAATTTGGAAACTGAATATTAAAGCTTGTAAACTTCCCTACTAGTGATGATAGATGACGAAATCGTCAAAGGTGACCTCAGAAGGCCATTGTGACCAATCATTTTAAATGGAACCCTACGGCAAGCGACACCTCTTTTAAAAGGTATCGAAAAAAACCTATTCAATGATACTAATGTTGTTTGTGTTTATGGCAGTTTTAATGGCTCATTAGTAAACATTAAAATTTAAATTCCATCCAGTATGATATTAATTACAGATTCAAGAATCAGTATCTACTCAAAGAAATTGCTCGAAGTGACCTCCATTTACTTCCTGACAGTGGAATATCCTATTTTTGAAGTCTTCTCGTACTTTTGCAAATGTGTCTGCGGAAACAGCCTCACATTCTGCAACAATTCGTTGTTTTGAAACGTCAATATTGTCAGGTTCAGTGGCGTAAACCTTCGATTCAAGGTACTCCCACAGAAAAAAATCCAAAGGTGTGAGGTCCGGTGATCGAGCTGGCCATTCCGTTGAACCTCGTCGTCCAATCCATCTACCACGATACTCCCCATCCAAATACCGTCTTACTGCACCGTAATAGTCTGGAGGCGCACCATCCTGTTGGAATGTTATTTCCAGATTGCCGAATTCATCTGGATTATCTTCCAAAATTTCAAGGATTAACGGTTCTATTGCGTTTTGCAACAGCTCCAGATAAACCTCACCAGATAAATTAGTATTCAAAAAAAAAAACTCAACGATGTTGTGTCCCTGGATACCTGCCCAAACATTCACCTTCTGGGGAAATTGGGTATGTGTTTCACGAAATAGGTGAGAATTTGCGTCACTCCAATACCTCACATTCTGTGTATTTACATTTCCATTTAGATAGAAAGTACTTTCGTCACTAAAACAAATTGTTTTGACATAGTCTGACTGTTGGTTAATTTTAGTTTCCATATTTTCACAAAACTCTAGTCTTCGGTCTGGGTCGTCGTCTGAGAGTTAATGAACCATTTTTAATGTGTATGGATGATTTTTTTTTGAACACCCTGTGTACTGTACTTCGACTGACTTCACAGGTAGATGCAACGTGAGTTGTTGAAGAAGTAGGATTAACTATTACTTCTGCCAGTATATAAATTTTTTTCTCATCAGAAATTTGTGGTCTGCCAGATCGTTTCGCATCATTAATACTACCCGTTGTTTCAAACTTACGAAGAAGCTCCCTTAAATAAGTCCTCGAAACGGGGCGATCAGGAAACCTCTCATTAAAAATGCGTTCTGCTGCATGAATATTTTGTCCAGTTTCACCAAGAATTAGGATCGCTGCTACTTCATCACCTAAAGCACGTACCATTTCACTTCTTGAAACACTTAAACGTTCGGCTTACAACAGTTCAACAAATTATTAAATTGTACAAAAATATTAAAAGTACCAAAGGCTGCTAAAAGAGTTAAACGTTCGATCAACAATACACAAATTATTAAATGTACAAAAACTTGGACAATTACAAAAACGTCGAATTAGGGAGACTAACTAAAACGTCAGCTCATTTGACAACTATCCAGAGGCCGAGCTTGAATTTTGAATTTTAGTATCAATTGATTTAATTCATCACAGCTTTGCGTTTTTCAAAAGCGAGTTGCCAAAACTGCCATGAACACAAACAAAATTAGTATCATTGAATAGGTTTTTTCTATACCTTTTAAAAGAGGTGTCGCTTGCCGTAGGGTTCCACTTGAAATTATTGGTCACAATGGCCTTGTGACGTCATCTTTGACGATTTCGTCATCTATCATCACTAGTAGGGAAGTTTACAAGCTTCAATATTCAGTTTCCAAATTTAACTTGTTTATGTATGATCGTTCCAAAAATAAGATGGGGGGGACTTTTGAGAAGCACTGTATATATAATTCTACTGTACGTGTGTGGCAATGAACTCCTCCTAAACGGCTGGACCGATTTGAATGATTTTTTTTGTATGCGTTTGGGTGGCGCCCTGGATGGTTTAGATTCACAAATCAGCCCGGCAGATGGCGCTGCAGTCGGTATCTAGGTTATTTATCTATAAACGGCTGGACCGATTTGAATGAATTTTTTTGTATGCGTTTGGGTGGCGCCCTGGATGGTTTAGATTCACAATATCCCCCCAAATGTTAAGGGTGGTCCACCCCTTAATTTTTTTTATGTTTTAGAAAAAAAAATTTTTTTATGATACAGCATTCAAAAATACATACTACCTTAAATTTTCACCCTCCTACGATCAAGCCCTATTTTTTTGGCAGGATTTTTATTTTTATTTCGTCATGACTTAGAATTAAAAAATTCATATTACTCTTAATTTTCACCCTTCTACGATCAACCCCTATTTTTTATTTTATTTTATTTTATAGAAAAAACGGGATAGCTGGAAAACGGGATAACGGGATAACGGGAATAACGGGAAAACGAAAAAACGGAAAAACATGATATTTGCGACAAATTTTCCTATGCTTTGAAAGCAATTCAGCAAAAATAAGGCTTAAATCTGATTTCATTGTTAAACCACCCCTTTTTGTGACACGTTAGTTTATATTTTTCCCATGATTCTCGTCGGCCTTAGAAGCAATTCCACGCGATAAAAAAAGGCTCGAATCTGATTTTTTTTTTCGAACCGCCCCTTCTAGAAACCACCCCTTTGTGACAAGATTTATCCATTTTTTTTCCATGATTATCGTCAGTCTTAGAAGCAATTTCGCGAAAAAAATGCTTAATCTGTTTTTTTTTTCGAACCACCCCTTTTAAAAACCAACCCCTTTGTGACAAATTTAATTTTTTATCGTCAGCCTTGAGAGTTATTTCGCAAAAAAATGCTTGAATCTGTTTTTTTTGTCTCAGCACCCCTTTTAAAAACCACCCCTTTGTGACAAATTAATTTTTTTATTTTTATCATGATTCTCGTCAGCCTTAAGAACAATTCCGCGAAAAAAGAAGACTCAGAACTGTTTCTTTTTCAACCACCCCCTTGTGGCATAAATTTGTTTCATATTATTTTCATGATTTTTGACAGCCAAAGAGGCGATTGAGCAAAAAAATTAATTCGTTTTTGGTTTCTTCATAGGGACCACTGTGCAGCATGTAGAAAAAGCTTCAGCCACACATCTTCCAGTTCTCAAATGCCCAGCCTGAGAGGCTCATGCCCATATAGACTTTTATTTACAGAAAATATTTTACTTGAAATAATGGGGAATATAACCTCTCAATAGCGTGAAATATTGCTTGTGAAAGAAGAACCGAGTGCACAGACAATATTGAAATGGGGGCGTTCTTTGGCGTGCTTCATATAAAATCCAGGAGTTTGAGTCCCCATAAGATTATGGATAGAACAAGAACTGGAGTTGAGATATCTTAATTGCCAATATTTGAAAAAAAAATGTTTCGCATTGGAAGCTATTTGGTTCGATTACACAGAAACCAGTGACGAAAAAAGAACATTTGCCAAATTCGCTCCTATTCTCAAAATGTTCTGAATATTCGTCAAAAATCATCAAAACAAGTTTACAGTTTTTAAATTTGCCACAATAGATGGAAAATCAGAATATTTCAAGGTCGTTTTGTTCAGGCAATATATGCAGCAGAAACCGGCCAAGTACAGTATTAAGATTTGGGGCGTTAGAAGGCCCCCTTCAAGTTCCTAACGATGCTGGCAATTTTTTGGATTTGTTTTAAAAAGAGATAATGAAAAAAATATATCAATGCAGAAATACCCAAGGAGGTCAGTTATGCATCAAGAACTTTTCTCCTAACCGATCGCATTCTGAATCTTACCCATTTCGCAGCAAATGATAAAGTGGATTACCTTCACAGTATTTACGCAACATCCAATCACAGTGGCAGTCTCGTAAACATCCTTATGCTAATCCACTTTGATTACTCCTGTGTCCATCCCACGACAGATTCCTGCATCACACAAGGAGCTTATGTTCCTTATACGAACGAGTCTATATAGTCATTGCGGAGGTATCCACACATCAATTCACGCTAATATGTTTTTACACAGAAAAATGTTCGGAGGCAGAGTATAAAACTCATGGTGGATAAATTCCATGCATAGTCAAATTAACCGATCTGTATCTTCGATATATTTTTGTACATATTCGTCTCCAGATGAATATAGGGGTGCTTCAAATGGAAAGTAAAAAAAATTGTGTTCTATTTTACATTATGTAATATGTTGTAGAAAATTGCTGACCGTTTTAGGGGGTTGAAAAGCATGCCAGGTGATCCTGAGGCTGTTTCACTTTGTGTAGAATTTTATTGAATTATTTCAACAACCTTGAATCATTGAAAGAACTGTTCATCACACTATTTGAGAAATCCAATGGAAAAATATCTCCGTGTCCAAACAAACAATCGAGAATAAAAAGTTTAATATACGCCCGGCACAGTTTGGTGTTAGGTAGTGAGAACAAACTTCAGCAAACATTCGACGAATTTTACATGGATATTAGGTTATTTAGATTTCAATATAATTACTGTCTTTGAACATCATATCCGATTCTAACTTCTGAATAATGTATTTTGTTAATGATTCACAATCTGGCTAATGATTTCCATATGGAGTTCCAGTCACTAGCCAATCAGAAAAAAATAGCCAGTTGTTCGTGGTCAGCTGTTAAACTTACCGCTAGAGGCGCGATGTTTATGATAGAGACATGTGGTAAATTTCAGGTTTATTTCAGTTAGTTCAAAATAGATTGCTCCTTACTATTATTATTATTATCACAAACAAATAAGCGAGTTAATAATGCATTGTCGTCCAGTTCTGAGCTATGGCTGACGTTTGAAGTCTCTAGCTCATCGCGAAGTTAGTTCAAAATCGATTGCTCCTTAACATTATTATTATTACATGCGAACAAACCGACAGACAAAAGAGCAAGTAAGTTTTGCATTTTCATCCAGTTCTGGAGCAATTTCTGAAGTTTCAAGTCCCCAGCTTATGTGGAAGTAAGTTTAAAATCGATTGATCCTTACTATCATTAATATTATTATAGACAAACAAGCAAACATACAGACAGGAAAGCGTGTTAATATTGCACTGTAATCCACTTCTGAGCTATGTCTGAAGTTTCAAGTATCTAGCTCATAGTGAAGTTAGTTTAAAATCGGTTGCTTCTTATTATATTACTAGTATTATTACAAACAAACAAGATTTGTACCGAACAGACAAACAGACAACAAAAGTGAATCAATATAAACATGGTGAAATAAGTGAAACTAACCCATTGATTTGTTGTTTTCAATTTGATGCGAATATGTCAGACAACGAAAGTGAGCTGATATAAACGTGATAATAATAACAAACATTTCTGCTAACACTCAAAGATAAAATATACTACGAATGAATGAATGAATCGATATATTTCCATTCAGAAACACTTTCGAGTATTTAACCTGTGAATACTGTAACGTAAATAAACTTAACTTGGTTCTACTAATTTATTTCACACTTAATCTACAACTTAATTTATATTACTACTCCACTGGTATAGCTCGATCGTATGGGCTCGTTCAGACTGTTCACTCCCTCTTGAGGACTGTCTATTTATCTCCGATACAGCATTCTCGATGTTTCGAATTCTTCCAGTTGGCGACGGCATGTTCCAATTGTTTCCAATATTGACCGTTGCATTACGCGGAAGAACGACTGGATGGTTCTCGAATATCTCCGGGGATGATCTCATCGCTGTCGATGGCGACGCGGGAGGCGACAGGTCCGGCCTAGGTTCGTTACATTGCCCCCTTCTTAAAGACATTTCGTCCCGAAATTTCATCCTTGGAGTGTGACGATATCTGCATGACTCCCCATATCTGCACCGTGAAGATCGATGGAAGTAACACTCCACGGTCTTCATGATCGGTCGTGGAAGAGGGTTACAGCAAACCAAAATCTTGACGCCGCTGGATCTGAATATCGCCTCCAGCATACTTCTTATGACTCTCCAGTCCAACCCATCAATACCACAGGATAATTTTGGAATTGCTAGATCCACCAGATTCTGGTCCACCATAGTATCTCTTAGTTTGGTGAGACTCTTCCAGACATCTTCATAAGACGGTTTATCTTGGGAATGCCTCTTGGTGACTAGGTAGTAGATGTTTCTCTGGCCTTTCTTCAACTGTAGCACCCCACCAACTTCTGGATTCTGCTCCCGCAGTGTTTGGAGTTGACCAAATTTCTTGGAGAACACTACGGCGATGCCCCTGGACATTCGAAGATCTTCTGCCACACAGTGCGCTAGTGCGTAGTCAGCAGGCACCTCGAAAAGGTCTCGTGACTCCTCTCTAGTAACCCCATGTAGAACTTTCTGCCCGTTTGAATACAAGGACATAAACTTCTCGAACGTCATATCATCCTCCGGTGGCTTGAGGGTGCGAACTTGGTCATGGTTTCCAGCGTAAGGGCCAACCTGTTGAAATGGACGACCCTTGGTTTCCCTCGGGGTGGCTTATGGATTCGGTACACAAGGTCGTTTATCCTTTTCACGATTTTATACGGGCCTTCCCACGAGTTCCGCAACTTTGGTGATAGCCCACGACGACGTTTGGGGTTGTACAGCCAAACCAGGTCATCAACCTTAAATCCTCCAGCGTCAGCCTTGATGTCATAGGTCTTCTTCATTTTATCGCTGGCACTCTGGATGTTCAACCGGACTCGTTCGTGGATGTCGTCCATTCTCTGCCGAAGTTTGCTGACGTAGTCCTCTCCCGCAGTGTCTTGTCCTGGCGGTATCCCAAACTTCAGGTCACAAGGCAGTCGCAGTTCTCGGCCCATTATAATACTAGCAGGAGTTTGACCGGTTGACTCGTGTACTGCGGATCGATAGGCCATCAGGAACAAATGAAGATACTGGTCCCAGTCTCTTTGATGGTCAGAGACAACCTTGGACAAGTGGCGGTTGATCGTCCTGTTCATCCGTTCCACCATTCCATCGGACTGCGGGTGTAGGCCCGTGGTTCTTGTCTTGCGGATGTTCAGCAGTAGACATATTTCTTGGAAAAGGTTGGATTCGAAATTTCTGCCTTGATCCGAGTGCAGCTCCATTGGAATACCGAATCGACATATCCATTCTTTCACCAAGACGTCGGCGACGGTGATGGCTTCCTGGTTGGGCAGGGCATAGGCTTCCGCCCACTTACTGAAGTAGTCCATTGCCACAAGGATGTATTTATTCCCGTGGTCGGATACGGGAAACGGGCCGGCGATGTCAATGGCGATTCTCTCGAACGGGCTGCCTACGTTGTACTGACGCATCGGGGCCTTGGGTCGTATTCGAGGTCCATTGCTAGCAGCGCATACAGCGCACTTTCTGCACCAGTCCTGGACGTCAGCTGAACAATTCGCCCAAGTAAAACCGGTGGCCTCACTTTCTGCAGGGTCTTCGTCACTCCCAGATGTCCTCCGGCGACTCCATCATGGATTTCCCGCAGCACTTCCTCTCTTCTGTCCTGGGAACAATTATTTGGCGTCTGTCTTCCCCACCAATATCGGCCTCCAACACACGTTTCAGGATCCCATTGTCCAGAATAAGAGAGTTCCATTGTGCCCAATAGGACTTAACAGCCGGCAAGTAACCTGCGACTTCCTGCCATGATGGTCTTCGATTGCCCTTCTTCCAGTTGACGACTAAGCCAAGGTCGGGGTCTCTCTCTTGGTCTTTCTGGATCTTGCTGTCATTCCAGTTGTCATCCATTGCCGCGGTTCTACAAAGTGTTGCTTCTTTCTCTTCTGCTCGTCGGCAATGTGAGCAATCATCTGGACATGGTCTTCGCGACAAGGCATCTGCATTCTTATGGCTGGTTCCGGCTCGATGTTCGATCTCGAAATCGAATTCTTGGAGTCTCTCGATCCAACGTGCTACTTGACCCTCAGGATTTTTGAACTGTAAGAGCCATTTGAGAGCTGCATGGTCAGTTCTCAACAGGAATCTTCTTCCATACACGTACTTGTAGAAGTGCTCCACTCCCTTTACAACAGCTAACAGCTCTCGCCTGGTGACACAGTAATTGCGCTCTGGTTTGCTAAGCGTCTTGCTGAAATAACCAATGACCTTCTCCTGTCCCTCCTGGATCTGAGATAGGACAGCTCCAAGTCCCACGTTGCTGGCGTCCGTATCCAAAATGAATTTCCCTTCGGGTAGGGGATAGCTCAGTACAGGTGCGTTGATCGAAGCTCCTTTCAGCTTCCTGAATGAGTCTTGACATTCTTCGGACCACTGGAACTTTGTTTGGCCCTCCGTGAGCCTGGTCAGTGGTTTAGCGATGTTGCGAATCCAGCACATATCGGCGATAGTATGTGCATAAACCAAGGAAACTTCGAAGTTGGTGAATGTCTTTGGGATGGGCCAATCCTTAACAGCTTTGATCTTTTGGTCATCTACTGCTACTCCTTCCCCAGAGACAACGTGGCCGAGGTATCGTACTTCTTTTTGGAACAGATGGCATTTCTTAGGGCTCAGCTTCAATCCGGAGTTCCTCAGTCGCAAGAATACTTCCTCCAAGTTTTTCACGTGGTCCTCAAACGATCTGCCGACCACAATTATGTCGTCGAGATACACTAGACACGTGTTACATGAGAGTCCCTTCAGTACTGTTTCCATCAATCTTTCGAATGTGGCGGGCATTACAGAGCCCGAATGGCATAACCGTGAACTGCCACAATCCTGGAGCCGATGGTAAAAGCAGTCTTTTCTCGATCTTCCTGAGCCAGTTCTACTTGCCAGTATCCACTCTTCAGATCAAGGGTCGAGAAAATCGTGGAACCAGCCAACGTGTCTAGGGTGTCATCTATTCTCGGGAGAGGGTAACTGTCCTTCTTCGTGACATTATTAAGTTGGCGATAGTCTACACAAAAGCGTGTCGATCCATCCTTTTTCTTCACCAGTACGACTGGAGAGGACCAGGGACTGTCAGATGGTTCGATAACTCCTTCTTTTCCCATATCGCTGACTATTTTGTCAGCCTCTTCCTTCTTGGCCAGAGGGAGTCTTCTTGCTGATTGCCGGATCGGTCGGGCACCCCCAGTATCAATCTTGTGCTAGACCACATTAGTTCGACCTCCTTTTCCTTGTCCGGTATCGAAGATGTCTTGGTACTTCTTAACTAAATCTCTTAGTTTGGGCTGTTGAGCTGGTTTTATATCTTTGGAAGAGATGGCAACTAATTTTCTAGTTCTGTGGGCAAGTTGTTGGGTTGGCTAATCGTACCTCGTACACTCCGGATCACTGAGGAAACTGGCGAGCAGTGCCCAATATTGTTCCTTTCTTCAAGGTCACTGGAAAATAATTGACATTCATGACCCTTACCGGTACAAATTTTTCAGCACGTAACAGGGTTTTCCCTAGGGCAATCCCTCGTCCAATTTTCTCATCATGAAGTTTGGGCTCGAACATCATCACGTCTCCACTGCTCGCACTCCCGTCCAGGCGAGCCTTCAGGATGGTTTCAGCCCTCTCAGGTACGCTTATATCTTCAGCCAACAGCACACGGATCAACTCTTCACTTCTCCATGAGTACCAGCTCTTCTCCGTTGACACGTAGGACGCCGTCTTTGAAATCAATTCAAACCCTCTGGAGATTCATGATGTCCATTCCGATGATTGCATCGTCTTCGATGTCGCTACAAGTGCCTGATGTTTCACTTTAGTGCTGCCCAACATTATTTCAATCGGTAGCTCGCCATATACAGCAGCTGGCCCCTGTTGCTGTGCGTAGCTTCAAGTTGTCAGTTCAATTCGTTCCGGTGTTCTGGCAAAGGAAGGTCGAGAATTGTCCTAGTCGCACCTGTATCTAGCAGCATGGTGCAAGGCTCGTTATTGATGAGACCGTCTCGAAAACACCTCTGTTCTGTCGTTGCAGGATAGCGACATATGCGTTGTTAACCAGGGCTTGCTGGACACAGGCCGACGGTGCCCTTCTCGTCGACCTTCTTTGGTTTTCCTGCATCGGAGTCGTGTTTTCAATGTTGGACATTTGCTACCACATGTCAATTTTCAATTCAGCATCTTATCTGTCTTTCTCAGGGAACACTTCTTAATCACTTTCCTTATGGCGGCTTCCAAATTAGCAGGCTCCTGTGAGTCTTCCTCAATCATTCGGACTTTACTCTGGCTTTTGCAAGATTGTTTCGCTGCCTCGAGATTCCAAAGCGCGTGCCAGTGCGTCTACGAGATGTGTTGGACGGGCTGAGTGTCAACGCTTGTCTGGTTTCTTGGTCACGGAGTCCATCCAGGAATGCTTGAACCGCTAGTCGCTCCATTACATTTTCTGGTGTGGCTGGATATGCGAGACAGACCAAGCGTGCAATGTCAGGTTTCGAATTCTTGTAAGGATTCGCCCGATTTTTGGCAGCGATTTTTCAGCTGGGAGTGGTATACGTGTTCCAAATGGGCGTGGCCATATCGTAATTCTAGATGTTTAATCAGCTGATCATAGTCCTCCTGTTCTTGGGCGGTGAGTTTGTAGAATATTTGTCGCTTCTCCACGTAATGCAAGTGTCAGTGCTACAGCTCTTTCCCTGCATTCCATCCGTTTGCTTTGGCCGCTGCTTCAAACTGCCGGCGGTAATTTGCCCATGGAGTTTTCCATCGAACTGAGGCGGCTTCATGGAAAGCTTCCCTATTTCTGAAATGACCTTGACATCTTTTATACCCTCTTGAACTTTATCCACGTTCAAACTCAAGTCCAGCATTGCATTTTCGTTAACCATCTCTGTGGAGGACGCATTATTAATTTGTTTTTCCAGCTTACTGATCGTTTCCTTTATTTTGTCCATTTCTGCCTCGATTCCGTCTTTGATTCCATCGCTGATTATTTCCTTCATCTTGTCCATCTCTGCTTCGACCCCATCTTTGATTTTATCTACCTCCGTGTTCATTTGCTCCCTAATTTTATCTATCTCTGTCTCAACGGTTCCCATTCTTTCTTCTAGGAAATTAGCCACACCACACAATTCTTTTTTTAGGCCTCTGTGTTTCCCAGGAACTTCTCTTCCAGGCTTCTTGAATTTTCTAGAAGCTTCTCTTCAGGTTTCTAGAATTTTCTTCCAGGCTTCTTGAGATTTTCTTGAAGCTTCTCTTCCAGATTTCTAGAAGCTTCTCTTCCCGTTTATAGAATTTTCTTGAAGCTTCTCTTCCAGATTTCTGAATTTTCTTGAAGCTTCTCTTCCAGATTTCTAGAATTTTCTTCAAGCTTCTCTTCCAGATTTCTAGCATTCTCTTCCAGGCTTCTTGAATTTTCTAGAAGCTTCTCTTCCAGATTTCTCGAATTTTGTTGCAGTTCTTCTTTCACGGATTTAGTAGTTTCTTCGAGTTTATTCATTACCAAACTCAAATCACCTCCGGAACTTCGAATAAAAATGTTTCGGGGTCCTCACCTTCTTTATAAGTCCTTCTGCAAGTCTTTCCTGGAGTACTTGCTTTTTACCCGTTGTTTCCAGTTCCCTTTCCTCCAATTCCTGTTTCAATTCCGCTACCTTCAAGTCCCAAGGCGCCTTTTCTTGAACACATTTTGTCTTTGACGAGGTATCAGTCTGTTTCACACGAAAAAGTTTATCAGTTTGTTAAAATTCACTTCGCGAATTCTTTTCCACGGGCCACCAGTCTTTGTCTGTTTCACGCGAAGAGTGTATCAGTTTATATTCCCCCGCACAATTGTCACTTCGCGAAAACCGGGCCACTGTCTATTTCTGTTTCACGCGAACAGTGTATCAGTTTATATTCCCACGCACAATTGTCCACTTCGCGAAAACCGGGCCACTGTCTATTTTGGGGTACAAAAGGTCTATCAATTTATTTTTCTGACTATCCACTCCACGATCACTTGTTTATTTTCAGAATCTCACTTCCGACACCAATTGTAACGTAAATAAACTTAACTTGGTTCTAATAATTTATTTCACACTTAATCTACAACTTAATTTATATTACTACTCCACTGGTATAGCTCGATCGTATGGCCTCGTTCAGACTGTTCACTCCCTCTTGAGGACTGTCTATTTATCTCCGATACAGCATTCTCGATGTTTCGAATTCTTCCAGTTGGCGACGGCATGTTCCAATTGTTTCCAATATTGACCGTTGCATTACGCGGAAGAACGACTGGATGGTTCTCGAATATCTCCGGGGATGATCTCATCGCTGTCGATGGCGACGCGGGAGGCGACAGGTCTGGCCTAGGTTCGTTACAATACATTATAAAAGGAGAAATCCTTCAATTTTGTTGATTTGCACTCCAGGTGTGAGCCATATACGGAACAATGAGCAGAGAATGTCAATTTCTCACTTTTATGGATAACTGCAGAACGCGAGTCGCAATTTGTATACCCGTGAAATATGTTGATCATTTCATTACTGTTGTACAATACAATATTTTGCTAGAAGTATGTTCCACTTCGATTAAACCAAGTTGGAATCATACTCATAACAATTGAGATCGAGGAGAATGTTTGACTGAAAAATCAATTGTTTCCGATCGTTGGAAAGAATATAAATATCATTTTCTCGAAGTTTCAATGAAGGCTGCCCCCGTCTGAATTGTCAAACGTATCTAGAAATCGTTGAACCCAGGCAACCAGGTTTTGTGGTTCTACCTGGATATTGGGGGTGCCTTAAGTAGCCCTCAAACAAATCAATTCGACAAACTCTCTCGGCGCATGGTGAAGATTTTTCTGGAATGGACCCGAACCATTCTGGAAAATCGCGTCATTGTGCCATAACAAAGAGAATCTAAGTGATATCCACAGAAAAGAGTACTATCTTCCTTGAGCGCCTTGTTAGCAATACAGTGGGAATGTATATCCAAGATTGCGCAGATAATATGTAAGTGCTGCTGGAGGGGAGAGTTATCCAGCACTTTGTGCGATATAGCGTAGGAAGCTATCATCATGTAGATCAATCATTGGTGTTGTGAAGTAGAACTTACATTTGTTGCTAACAGAACTGTAGCGGTTTTCTCCACTGGAAAGATGAAATTCTGAATGATAAGATCTTTCCAAATTGGCGACAAATATATGCTCTTTCAGCAAGGTGAAATATCTTGAAGTAATCCTGGAGAGAAAACTAACCTGGAAAAAACATATGGGAAAAAAGCCTACAGTGCTTTGGTAATACTGAAAAGCCTTTGAGAAAACTCGAATGCACCCTTCGAGGTCGTTTATTGGTGGCTATATCGAGTAGTGGTGTAGTAGTATGGCACCCTACAGTCCATTTGTAGGAGATTTGCAAGGTTTTGCTCGCCCAGGCATTTCAGGAAATATGTCAAGTCATGCTCAGTCTGAGCCTATATATCCAGAGCTGCGTTTGATTGTGAGAGGTACTGCATATTGATCACGACCTATTGAATCGTTGCCAGGATGAAATACCCTTACGTCACTGAACAAGGTTGGGGATAGTCGCTTTGGACATGTTTTCGGGAGCTAGCATCTTGTGAGAGGTTGAATATCCCGGTAAAAGACTTCCAGATGGTGGTATATAGTATAACGTCAGCATCAGACTGTCTCTGGCGGCCAGGCATCAGATAAAGTGATTTTGATATCCACACATTCAGCGCAGCAATCTCAGTATTAGAGACATGGGTTGTCGAATTGTTACTACCACTTCAATTCCAGAAATGACTCAATCAATCTTAAGAAACTAATACTGGTTTGGATGTCAGATCATGCAGGAATTCCTGGCATCCCAGATGAACTAGCAAGAGCAACATCATCAGATACACACTTCAGAGTCCAAATAAGTTTTAATGCCGAAGTGAGGTAGCTCTCAATGAACGATATTTCTAGAAGGATTTGAAGACGTGCAGACAGCCCAAAGTGTTTCTGAAGAGACCACTGCACGGTGAATCAGAATTCCTGCTCTGACTGAAACTGAACTACTTTATTATAGGCATTGTGACTGGACACTGTTGCTAGGGTTGAAACTACCGGAAATATCCTCTGTCCTGACCACACCGCTTAGCAGTATCCTGCTCCGAAAGGAAGTCCTAATTGGCAACTTCCACCTCTACCTGAATAGGACCGGGTGACTCCAGCTCACATATAGTGCATGTGATTCTTTCTTAATTTCTGTCAAATCGGCTAGGTTGCTCTATGGGTAGAATATTGGAAATGTGTTTTTCATGATTGATTCGCTGTATCTATCCGCTTGAACGCTTTTGAGGGCCATAATGAGAAAACAATCGATATAATACAAGTAAAACATAAAACTGATACGTATTCGTTTCGTGCTTAGGATTATTAAAAAAAAAATCATTATTTCAACGTTATTCATCTAATTCTCACTACATTGTTGGTCAATTATGAACGGTTCCGAAATGAATATTGTGAAATATTTCCAAAAATGGAAGCTCAGATATGGAAACTCTAATGAATGTGGATATCGCTTCGCAGCGAATGAAGCGAAATCTAATATGGTCATGGTCAATCATACTGCGCTCAATTGACGCCGAGATCAAATCGAACTTGATGAAAGCAATTATAACTTGGTTCTGACTATCGCATCACTCGAAGGCTGTATGTAGAGCTGTAATTTTAATGAAGTTAAATTGCCTTCAACGAGTTAAAAATTACTAGACACATTTCCATTACGAATCATTTGAGTATTGTCTCATTGCGGAAAATGCGAAGTTCCAGAGGAAAACTATATGTAATTACGCTGTAAAGTTATTTTTTGTTGAAATACTATGTTTCTCGTAATGTTATTTGTCATTATTAGCTTAGCGAGTTTGAAAACTGTGGAAAATCGATCCAGAAATCTATCCTGAGGGTGGAGTGAGAAACAACTACCCTGCGACGATAAGTTGCTGCATTCTCGAAATCTTTTTTTCCCTAAAATAATACATTTACCTATCGCTATTCATCCGCATTTTTTCCACAGTTGAACACTTTTATTCCGCGCTTACTTCAGATAAAACGTACGTATTTATTATACAGGGTGTTAGTGAATGAGTGCGACAAACTTCAGTGGGTGATTCTCCGAGATACGGGGACTTGAAGTTTTTCTTAAGAACTGACTATTTATTCATTGCTCTGGAACCAGTCGAAATATGTAAATCAAATTTGGTGAGTTTTAAGAGGTAGTTATTGCGCATTTTTTGACATGTAATTAAGCACTGTTTATTCATCATTGGCGCGCATACGGGTAATGATCTCAATGGTTTTTGAATTCCTCGTTCAATAAGTGACAAAAAATCTCTCTTACCTTTTTTTCGCATGGGACGCCGTGTTTATGCAAAAAAATAAAACATCTTAACGCGTATTTGTCATTACTTTATTACATTATCTAGTAGCGATGCTAGTAGGCTACTGTCAACATTCTGTTAAATACGAATATTTCAACAAAATGGCAAATCAGCGTTTCTTCATTTTTCAGCTTTCAGTTTGGTATAACATCAATGATAATAAGTAATCAATTTTTCTTTTATCGAAAAGAGTGGAAAATTATACAAATGCGGAATTTTATGCTGAGTTATATCCAGGACGTAGGATACCTCATCACACAATATTTGCTCGTCTTCACCAACGTTTGCGCGAAAATGGTTCATTGAAGAAACAAACGGTTCACTGCGGGCGCCCTCGAGAAGTACAAACTGTGCAAATAGAAGAAGCAGTTTTCGAGTTAATTGCAGAGTCACCTGAAACAAGTACTCGAAAAATTGCCAATATACTGAATGAAAGTAACTTCACTGTATTTAAATTCCTCAAAGGACAGCAATTATATCCGTTTCATATTCAACGTGTGCAAGCTCTACTACTTAGAGACTTTTTTCCGCGCCCAGTTTTTTGCCATTGGATTCTTAATCGAATCGCTCAAATTCCCAATTTTTCAAATGGCGTTTCGTTAACTGACGAGGCTGATTTTGAACGACAGTGTATACGAAATTTCCATAACAATCACTTCTGGGCTGAGGAAAATCCACATGGAAACTTTGAAGCTCATTTACAGCATTAGTTTTCAGTAAATATATGGCTTGGGGTACTTGATGATCATTTAATCGGTCCATATTTCCTCCCACAACGACTAACAGGCGACTCTCACCCTAATTTCCTCCAGGAAGAGTTACCTGTTCTTCTTGAAGAAATTCCTCTACAGCTGAGACAACACTTCTAGTTCATGCATGATGGTACACCAGTCCATTATAGCATTATTGTACGTAATCACATAGATACAGTATATCCAAATCGTTGGATAGGTTGGGGAGGTACGGAACATTGGTCTGCTCCATCTCCGGATTTAAATCCTCTAGATTTTTGCATTCGGGGTTTTTCTCAAGTCATTAGTTCATTACACTCCCGTCGAAAATGTTGAAGACCTGAGGAATTGAATTATACCTGGCTGTGAGAAAATAAGAAATACACCAGGAATATTTGCGCGAATACGACAATCAATGAGGCGAAGAGTTGAATTTTGTATCACGTCTGGGGGAGTTCATTTTGAACATTTATTGTAGCTTTGCGCCTATTTATTTATTAGTGTTATTTTCTGTTATTGTTCTGGTTTAGCGTTATTGTATCAGATAGTTCTTGATAATGTACTGAAGAAATGAAAAATACGCGTTCAGATGTTTCATTTTTTGCATAAGAACGGCGCCCCATACGAAAAAAAGGCACGAGAGATTTTTTGTCACAAATTGAACGAGGAATTCAAAAATAATTTGAAATTACTCACTGGCGTACCATTTTTTTATTCAGAAAAATTGAGGTCATTACCCGTATGCGCGCCAATGATTAACATAAAATTCTTGATTGTATGTCAAAAGATGCGCAATAATCACCTCTTAGAACTCACCAAATTTCATTCGCATATCTGGACCGGTTCCAGAGCAATAAATAAATAGTGAGTTGTTAAGGAAAACTTCAACACCCCGTATCTCGGAAAACGAAGCATTTGCGGACAAAAGTTATATAGCAAACTGTCATTATTTTACCATGCAGAATCACTCCCTGAAGTTTGTCGCACTTATTCACTAACACCCTGTATATTGAAAACTAGAAGCATAACATCACAAAAATATATCATAATCACTTATAGAAATACTAATCAATTTGAAAATTTGAAGAATTGAATAGTAGTTTTTCAGGAAGGCATTCCAAGCTACAGCCTGCTAGACATATTGGAATATATTTCGGGAGATATGGGGGGAGGTGGATAGCATCCTATGTTAGCAATAAGTCGCAAATAGTTTCAGTTCATGGGTAGAAATCATCCCATCTGGGACCATTACTATTCTCAATTCACATCAACGATATGAACCAGTGTTTCAATCATTGTGAATTCTTGCTCTATGCTGATGATTTGAAGCTATTTACTGTGATTGAAACAATTGAAGATGGTGATAAGATCCGGAAAGATTCGAATGGACTGCAGTCTGTTTGTATCCTGAAGCTGATATTAAATAAATAAATATGCCTCGATTAGAACTTTAAGATTGATCGTTTATTCTTGTAGAGGAAATGTTGCTTTCATATTTCAAATTATGCTCTATATAACCTGCTGCCACGGTGGTATATTCACACTATCTGTCAGATTTGATCATTATAATAATATTTCCGGTAACAGTGATTTTCAGAATCGGGTACTTCAGAACCCAGAATATTTCCCAAATTTCAATAATAATTCTTTACGATGGCGATGACAAGCGCCACTTATACAAACTAGAATAAAATATATGAACCATTTTGTTTGATTTCTTCAATCTCATCTTCCTGAATGAATCTTAAATTTGTGATCTCTTTTCTCGATATTAAACTATTTGATTTTTGAGATGAAGCAACACGACCAGACTACAACTTAGCTTTATCCACATATTCCATTAGTTTCTACCACTCATGTAATCAAATGAATAAAGCTAATTTCATATACAGAAATATCTATTGTTTTTCTCATAGTGTACCGGGTTATTTACTATGAATTACACACCCCTTATCATCGTTATTGTTGTCTATAGCAAAAACAAGTTAAATGTCTTCTGCTCTGCTTCTGCTTCTGCTCTGCACGTTGAACGGCAACTAAACTTCAATAATATCTTCTGTTTTTTTGATCAAATACTACTTCTTTCGACAGATCCGTTGTCATCCGGCCTGGTTACCGGCGTAGAAAAGAAGGAGCCTGGTATCTTCACATTCATTGAACTACACATAAATAACTTTATGTTTGCGAGGCACGTTGAAAACGGCAGGATTTCCACATCAACATTTACCTCCAACCACGAGGATGCCACCTGACCTCAACCACGGTCAGAAGTCGAATCCTCTAGTGCATTGGACATTGCTTCATTATTGACATTCAGATTCTCAATTTCAAGTCAAATAGTGTCTTTAATGAGTTGATTATTACTATCATTATCAACAATGTCTTTTAGAAATCCACAGAAAAATCAATCCATAGGGGTAAAGTCCGGACTGTAAGGAGGCCATTTAATACTTCCATTATTTCCTATCCATATTGGGAATAAATTATTCAAATGTTTTCGAACGGTTGGGACACTGTGTGGGGTTATCCCATCTTGCATCCAAATCCTACTGTCAAGCTCGGCTTCCGAAAAATTCTGTAAAAGAATATATTCTTCTTGTGGGATGAGTATTTCTTGATAAGTAACTCTTTTTTACAGGGTGATTCAAAAGTACTTTAACAAACTTCAGGAGGTGATTCCTCACAATATTTAAAATGAATTGTCCAATTAAATATATCGTTTTCAAGATACAAGGTGTTGAAGTTTTGTTTTTATTTTCATTTTTTCAAATAACTTCCGAAATACCTGAATAAAACGGAAATTGGTATTGAGAGGTTTTCTGAGGTGTCAAATTCGAACCTGATGTCATTATTGCTCTTATTCGTAAGGGGCACCACCTACACGTCTTTTTCTTTTTTTAAGATTCATAACTTTTTTGAGCGTCCTTCTAGCACATTTTTTAGTAAAAAAATCAATTCCTCTATCATACGTGACGTGAAAAAGCTACCCCTGTTACAAGTCGTTATTACCAACCGTTTTCTAGATATTTGGACTTGAAAATTTCAAGTGGATTATTTGATAATCGATGCGTGTTGAAGTTATTACCATTATTTTGCATTTTTCACAAGAATGCTTAGGAAATGAATGCGACGTTTAAGTAAGTAGTTTCGGTAATTACATATTATGTGACAGTTAAACGTTTTGTTGAAGTTTCTGTAAGTTTGAAAACAATAATTATGAAAAAATGGATTATTTAAACAATAATGCTTATTTAGCCGATATGCATTCCGTTCACGGCCTTGCGGATGTCAATGCGCGCGAAGCAAGACGTATTTACCAGGAGCGATTTTCCAATCGAGTACTGCCTTCAGCTCCAACATTTACCAGTCTCCACCGTCGTTTGGCAGAAACAGATAGCTTTAAGAGGGCAGCTGATATTATTGAAAGATCACGAGCAGTCCGAACCCCAGAATTGGAAGAAGCTGTTCTGAACGCTCTCGAGGAGAATCCAGAAATAAGTACAAGAATAATTGCTGAAGCTCTCAATTCTACTCAGTTCACAGTTTGGAGAATTATCCACGATAAACAATTTTATCCATACCACATTCAAAGGGTACAAGCTCTTTTGCCACGAGACTTTCCCCAACGAATTACTATGTGTCAGTGGTTTTTGAGAAAACTGGCTGGAAATCCTCAATGTTCAAGATATGTACTATTCACGGACGAGGCAAACTTCTCCCGAATAATTGATAATTACTTGATAGGCCCTTTCTTTCTTTCGTTCCGACTAAATGGCGCAACTTACGGAGACATTTTAGAAAATGAATTGCCGGGACTACTTCAGAATGTACCATTAGAAATTTGTATCCGCATGTGGTTTATGCATGATGGGGCTCCGGCCCATTTTTGCGTTCTAGCCAGGGAATTTCTTATCACTGTCTATCCAAATCGATGGATCGGTAGGGGTGTAGAAGAACCTAACTAGGCGTGGGCACCAAGGTCCCCAGATCTAAACCAGTTGGATTTTTATTTTTGGGGACATTTGAAGTCACTAGTTTATAAAACTCCAGTAGCGAATGAGGAAGATCTAAGAAACCGAATAGTAGACGCCTGTGAAACAATAAGAAACACACCAATAATTTTTGAGCGGGTACGAGATTCAATGACTAGAAGACTGAATGCCTGTATCTTTGCTGAAGGTGGACACTTTGAACAATTTATCTGAATACAATTCAGTTTCCTTTATTTTATTTTATTCTAAATATTGAAAATTTCTTGAAATAAAATGTTGATATTTCTTGCAAATTTTATTGAAACAAATACAGATTTTGCACCCTTGATACAAAAATAACTATTTTAAACGATTAAAAATAAATAGAATAGGTGCCGCCCCCTACAAAAAACCAAAACTACTTACTTAAACGTCAAATTCATTTCCTTAGCATTCTTGTGCAAAACGCACAATAATGGTAATAACTTCAACACGCATCGATTATCAAATAATCGACATGAAATTTTCAAGTCCAAATATCTAGAAAATGGTTGCTTATAGCGATTTGTAACGAGGGTAGCTTTTTTACGTAGATATGATGGAGGATTTGATTTTTTCACTTAAATATGTGCTAGAAGTACGCTCAAAAAAGTTGAGAATCTTCAAAAAGAAAAAGAAGTGTAGGTGGCGCCCCCTACGAGTAAGAGAAATAATAACATCATGTTCGAATTCGACACCTCAAAAAACCTCTCAACACCAATTTCTGTTCAATTAAGTTAGTGGAGAAGCGTACGTACTCTTCAATGAGCAAGAGGGCACACAAAGTTAAATTTATTACATCTTGATTTATTTTACCTTTGTATTTTTTTATATTTTATATTTTATTTATATTGTCATTATTATATTCTCACCAATATATATATATATATATATATATATATATATATATATATATATATATATATATATGTATCATTATCATATATTATATATAAATTAAGGTCAGTATTTCGGAAGTTATGAAAAAAAATTAAAATAAAAATAAAACTTCAACACCCTGTATCTTGGAAACGAAGCGTTTCCGGATATATATTCATTTGAACAATACATATTAGAATATTGTGAGAAATCACCTCCTGAAGTTTATCAAGGTACTTTTGAATCATCTTGTATATATAATCAAGAAATGAAGGGCTAACAATTTTATTTCTTAAAATTCCGCACCAAACGCTAACAGTATTTTTCCTGTTTTCTTTATTTGTTTCACCAATGTATTTCTGTTGTCCTCTATTCCCCACGACCTTCGATTTTTTCTATTGAAATCTCCTGCAGTAGAAAAGATCGACTCATCAGTCCATAACATTCTAGTTAAATAATCGGCATCTTGATTCAAATTTTGAATCATCTGTTGGTAAAATTCCAGCTTTTTTCTCTAATGAGTCTCTGATGAAACTTCTGATATAAATAAGTAATATATCTGCGCTACATCAATTTTGAAGCGAAAAATCATCCCAGTACTACCCTTTGAAACGTTGTTTTGTCACCCGTTGACAGCTCATGTAATCAATTCTGAGCAACATGTTGCACCTGAAAGGAAGGAAGAGGGCGAGGGCGGAAATGATCCATTCTAGTATATTTAGTCGCACAGTGAAGATAACATCTTAGGATCAAACTGAAGTGAAGTGGGGTTCAATCTTAATGTAATGCAGCACCTCATTAAAATGCATCTTTGCCACGCTCGTCGCCTTTTTTCTACAATATCTTTCTTACATCATTCGATTAGCTACTAAGATCAAGATATTCTGAAATCACCAAAGGATCGGGAGGTCAAGTTCCTTCTTGGGTGTAAAATTAATAATACTGTTTTTTAACAATAACACAATGAAGTAGGCTGTGGTTGACTTTAACAACGTAGTGTTGATGTTTATTGAGGACTGTCGCTTTATCACTCGGCGCGCGATGAAATCATAAAATCGCGAGCCGTCAATAGCAACCACTAAACATGTGTCTCTTGGAATTGCTAATTTGCAACGTTATCGTAAATTTTGCAGTTTATTAGAGGTTTCTATATTTCAGACTGTTTCGATTATTGGAATGACCGGTATCAGTAGACGTGACGAATTGATTATAATGAATCTGAAAGATATTGACAAATAATTTCTTTTAGTAGTTACTATTCCCCGTTCAAAGACAAGGAGGGATACAAATAATACCCAATAAAATCATTTGAACTATTACTCGTTCCCAAATTTATAGTAAAAAAAAATACAGCAACACCCTCATTTCCAAAGGACAATACAGGTTCATTTTTCATTATTCTGAAAATTTGTAAAGACGCTGAACGAAACATTGAGAATCCAACTAAAATATTCTCGTTATTGTGACACTTCTGGTTTTACCGGGAGTGACTTCATCTTTGTTATTTTCGATGTATTTTATACAATTTTTGGAATTCCTCTCACAATTCTGATTGAAATTCATGTATCATAACCACTATCCAAAATGAAAAAGTGACAAATGCAGCTCATCGCCATTTTCATGTGAATTACAATTTCTAGTGATATGCAGTTAATGAATCATGGATATTGAAGGTTGAACGGGTCACCCACCATTATCACATCCACTGAATAATTTACAGAGTTCGCAAAAAAGTGGGCCCGGAAAGTGAATGAGAAACATTAGAAATCGATTTCATTTTCCAAATGAAAACCCCATTTTTTCTTTCCATGATTCAATTCTATCATGAATATTCTAATTCACTGTCCTATACCCAAAACCCATGATTCCATATGGGTTAGTTGATGATCACTTCCTATAAATTGTATTGCATTTGTTCTAACTCGGCTTTTTTCTATTGGCATTGTTATCTCCATTTGGACAGCCGTTCTGTTCACAAGGTTTTCTGCGACAATGCTATCCGAAGTACTTTATGTTCAATGTATATGATCCACAAAATGCATCTATCTGGTCGGATTCATCAACTCCATTCATATATTTCTTCGAGTATTTCTCTCAATGTGTTAGAGCTGCAGGACACAAGTTTTTTCTCACACTTCCATCTTTTTCCTTTCTGTTCACGTATGTTTTCTCTCTGGACTATGAAAATTGGACAGCAAATGGATATATCTCTTGTCACACTACTTGTTGATACAAACCCTAGTGTTACTACAGTACCACTCACTGTCACTCCCTTGAATGGATTTATCAGAGGAAAACTTTGGAAGGTCTTTTTCAATATCATGAACATTTTCACATGCTCTGAGAGGTCTCTCATCAGAGGCACATTGTAGAAATATAATTTGTGGAATTTTCCCTCTATGCATGATGCCAAACTTTCAACCATCTTTACCCCTAGGCCTTTATCCACAATATTCGTCTGTCCAATGTTAATTTCAAAATCACACCTCACGGCACAACTAGTATATTGCCCAACGACCCGTGGGCAGCAACTTATGTCCAGTTCTAGGTCTCTTCCGTAGAAATGAAGAACTGTTCTTCTATATGTTGGAAACTACGGTAAAACCTTTGATTGAGGACTAATTAGAAAATAAAATTGATCCTGACGGCAACTGACTCTCAAATGCTGATCAACTTTGTTGACAACAAGACGCCATTGTGAGATAATGGTTGGATGGCCATTATAACATCCGTTGGATTGGAATGAGAGGACCTATCGAGAGGACTTACATTTTTTCTTATGAGACAACATTCTTAAAACAGACCCTTTCATTGATATATATTGATGTATATTTATATATATATATATATATATATATACATATATATATATATATATATATATACCGGGTGATTCTCCAAGGTGCCTCACCCCTATAACTTTTTTATTATTGAAGATAGAAAAACGAAATTTGGGGGAAGTGTATTGTTCAATTTAATTTTTTTAACATATCTACTTGCTTTGCCGTACTTCCGATTTGACAGGAAATGACCCCAACTTTCGATTTTTGAATGGTCATCCTATATACTTTTACTTATTTCGATCAAGAATGACATTCTTAATCCAACAACACCTCACTTGTCAATATTTGACAAATAAAGTAATTTTTATTCCAATTTTTATTTTTCGATCTAGAATGCCATGGATCGTGTAAATCGCTTAATTCTTGATCAAGTTACATGGGAAAGATACGACTTCGAGACTTCTAAATTTTCAAAATGACCTCCTCTTTGATCACGGCAAAGTTCAACTTCTTCAATTGTTGCGCGCACCACATTGATTAGCTGTTCCGCAGTGATGTTCTGGAATGCCACCCTTACTTTATACTCCATTTCTTCACGAGTAGCTGATGCTGTGTAATACAACTGATTTTTAATTGGTCCCCAGAGAAAAAAATGTAGCGGAGTAAGATCTGGTGATCTAGAATATGAAAAATAAATGATTATGAAAAAATATGACAACTCAAGAATGTACCTCGCAGGCCACTGAATAGGTCCATGAGTGCCAATCAACATTCAGATGTTCTCTTACGACTTGAGAATTGTGAGGTGGCGCTCCATCTTGTTGAAAATAGATATCAACTTGGTTAGCTAGTGGCAAATCTTCAATGAAATCATTAATTTGATTTCTATGGAACTGTAGATATCTTTCCGCAGTGAGTTGTCCGTCGAAAATGATTGGCCCCAGAAGTTTTTCTTCTTGCATCAGAAATACCAGTACCAGTACCTTTCATTATTCCGATTGAACAGACCCAAGATGTTGAATCGAGTTTCATCTAAATAAATAATATCAAATGGAAAACGTACATCTTCTCTGTATTTAGTCAGAAACCAGTTGCAATAAGTTAATCTTCGGTTGTGGTCGTTATCGTAAAAATGTTGGTGTAGTGGGTACTTGAATGATCGATAATTATACATGTGAAGAATTTTCCAAACGGGCGAATAACTTATATCACACTCAGAAACAATTTGGTCAATTGACACTTCACTTCAACATAGACCAACACGTCTACTTCTTTTTCTTCACTGACGATGAAGTTATTGTCATTTTCTTCTGGTTCATTTTCATTTTCCTCTCCAGTTTTGGAAAATAATGCCTAGTGGGATGGCGACGATTAGGGAATATCTGAGCATAAATTCGAGCTGCATCAGTTGCATTCTTTTTTGCTTCTCCCTGACTTGGTAACATGTCAATTTTCTCGTTTTCAGTATAATTTTCCATATCAAATTATAAACTACGCAACAAATACATTTTTAAAAGTGACAGCATTTCCATTAGTTCATTTGTTCAGGTAGTCCTAGCAAGAGCTTCAATTGTTTGTCACGGATAACTAGAATAACAAGACTTATTGCTGGATACGTATTATTCGTTATTAGGTATGATCGCTTCTTGCAATTATTCAGAAAAATATTGAAAATAAAGTGAAAGTGTGTGGTATCAAATTATTCGTAAGAAAATGATCTTTCACAAAAAGCCGACGAGCCACCCCCTTTCCATTTGAAAAAATCAAGTTAACTGGAAAAATTCATATTTGCGACCATTAAATAATTCTTAAATCGACTGTGAAGTCATAAGCCTCAACGTCGTATTTTTACCATGGTACTTGATCAAGAATGAAGCGATTTACACCATCCATGGTATTCTAGATCAAAAAATAAAAATTGGAATAAAAATAACTTTATTTGTCAAATATTGACAAGTGAGGTGTTGTTGGATTCAGAATGTCATTCTCGATCGAAATACGTGAAAATATATAGGATGTCCCATTTAAAAATCGAAAGTTGGGGTCATTTCCGGTTAAACCGGAAGTACGGCAAAGCAAGTAAATATGTCAAAAAATGTATATTGAACTATAATACACAACCCCCAAATTTCGTATTTCTATCTTCAAGAATAAAAAAGTTATAGGGGTGAGCCACCTTAGAGAATCACCCGTATATATAAATATATATATATATATATATATATATATATATATATATATATATATATATATATATATATATATATGATTATAATAATATCAAAATATTTTCATCCAGTCGCCATCAAAACTTGCGGTTCTTTTGATAACTATGCCTCCAAATTAATTAATATTATTGGACAAAAATTATTCAATGGAACAGATCAAAGAGCAGGGATTCTTTTGATACAACGTATCAGTATCGCCATTCAAAGAGGAAAAACGCTACTTCCATTCTACGACTCAACGTTCTGTTAAAATATTTATTCGTCCACAAAAAACGAATACGATGAATCTTCAGATTAAATTAAATGAAACCGCATTCGCGAAATTATTCACAAACAAAAACCGAACCACAATTCCCTAGTTCAAATACATTGCGAATGATGGGTGGACAGCACGAGTTATCCTGTAGTTAACCCAGTTGTTGTTGGAAGAACAACATCAGAAGCACCTCTACATAAGTGTCATGCAAGCACTTTTCATAAAAAAAACACTGTCAACGATTTTGTCGTTCTATAAGGAAATTTCTCAGCCGTTTCATGAGCTACGAGATCTCATTGTTTTGCTGCAGTTTTCTAGGAGGTTCTTTCCGTCCCAGTTTGATATACTAAATTCCTTATAGTTTTCTCACAGTCTTACGGTAGTGCGGAATATTTTGGGTACCTGCCCAACTCGCTCATTTAACAGGAAAGTACTATTGCTAATATATCAACATAGTTAAATTCAGCCAGTAAGATACAACTCAGCTATACCACAGGGTTCCTTATCAGGTCCGTCATTATTCATGATATTTGTAAATGATATATCTGCGTCAATCAGGCATGCCGAATTTTTATTATATGCAGAAGACCTGAACATTTTCTGAAGTAGATATAAATGAGCTTGGAAGTGATATTGCTTCTATCACTACATTCTGCGAAGGAGAAGATCTCACACCCAATGAATCAAAATGTAAAGTTGAGAATTTACCACAAGACAAAAGTTATCGAATTCCAGGATACATCATAGATGAGGTTGCAATAGAGGTAGTCGAAGATATAAAAGATCTGGGACTAATTTTCTCGAGAAAACTTCAACTTGAATGATCAATTCAGAAAACTAGGGGTGGTTTCATATCACGCACAGGTCAAGTAATCAACTTGGGAACCTGCATATTTTCGTTGAACTCTGGTACATTCTGAAACAATAAAAAATATGCGAGAAAAAAAATCCGATGTCCAATGCATTTTGGAAAATATGTTGTTCATCCTCTTCATATCCCTCATGAAAAACCCAATGAACAGACTTCAATATGGCAGAATACAAAAATATTTTCCAACGTTGAATATCTGTACCAGATATCTTGCTGGCTAAGAGTTATTATTAACATACCTGCCATTAACTACATTCAAAATTCCAGATACAAACTCACCGATGGCAGTCAATATATTTATGCAAAGCCTTCGTAATAATGTCCGCCCAACCCCAGCCGAGCTGCTCAAAGCCGTAAGAAATCACTGGCGAATGCCAAATCCAATAAACGTTTGAAAAATGTGGAATGTTGAATGGATTGTTTAGTGAAAGTAAAAAAAGCTTCTTTGTATGCTAGCCAAACATTAACATTGAACATAACCAAAGAGTGCAACCAAGTTCTTGGTAGGTGCTACTTACACGGCCAAAACGAAAGATGCTAATATTGCCCAAAAAAACGCAGATATGTTTGAACGCACCGAACAGTTCGGTGTTTAGTTGTTACTTGAGTGAACGTCAGCAGAAGACAGAGACAAGAATGTGCAAACTTTTTCTCGTGCACATTGCGTATTGTTTTCTGATCCATTCACCAGCCAATCAGAAAATAGTACTCGAATCTGAAAAACGTCAGTTCGTTGACAGCATATTCCCAACTAGAGGCGCGTGCAAGAAAACGCCACCTGGCAATACCTGTCATTCTGGATCACTAGGTCACAATGGCCATCGATATCATTTTCCATAAAATACTGTTTGCGTCTTTGTGTTTCTACAACTGATTTTCTGATAATTGTGACTCGTTAAGTGCTTCAAAGCGTGTTGACTCCATCTACGAGTTCTGACTTCATTAACCAGTTTGGATATAACGAGGTTCGTTTGTTATCATCACTGTGAAATTGAATACATATCGTATGCAGCCTGCAATGAATGCTCAGACTCGTTTCGTACATTTACCAAACAATAAATTCAACGTTCCACATTTTTCAATTGTTCATTGCATCCGGAAATTGCCAGTGTTTCCTTAGGGCTCTGAGCAGGTTAGCTGAGGTTAGGCGGACGGCGGTTCCCCGAGTTTTGTCAAATTTGACAAATAAAAGATAATTTTTTCGATTTTTTTCGATTTTTCATTCACTATAATTTGTTATAAAATGGCATTATATAGCCATCATATACGTCGTTTCGAATCCAGAACAGCAATGGCAACAGAATAATTATGTAAAACGCAATGATTTGCCCCTTATGATATATTATTTATGAGTGTGGCGTGTGGCATTCAATAAACTGTGTGGTGGATAAATACGACACGCCCGCTAGTGCACTTCAAAATGATAACTTTATTCATATTATATCAAATATTTTGAAGCTGTCTCCTCGAATTATCGAATTTTGACAAATCATGATTTCCGACCCCAAAAACCCCTACATACCAATTCTAATTGAAAGCGGATAATGAATAAAAAAAATCTTTCGCCAGATTAGATACTCCATCTTGAATTTCGACAATAAAATCCTAATCTGCGACCACAAATACCTCCAGATAGCAATTTTGAATAGATTCGAACCATCAATGATAGAACACACGTCAGCCATATCGGAGCCGCCATCTTGAATTCCCGATTTTTTTTTAACTAAATAATGATCTACAAAATCAAAAACTCCCACATACCAATTATAAATCAAACACATTAACACTGCACATTGAATAGTAAATTCTAAATATATTTCGAAAAAATCCGCATGACCGAGTTTCCCGGTCCCCAAAAGTGTTTCAGTACGCTCCTGCAGAGAGTTCAGTATATAGAGCCCCGCCAAAATCATAGTAGAATCTAATTGCTGTCACTATGACGAACTGGTCTGGTCAGAAGGCCCTCCCAGTCACAGAGAGTCACTATAAGTACAGACTTGGATACAATCGGTGGAAACATTGTCGATTTTAAATGAAAAACGACGGCAGGTCTGTACCAGTTTTAGGACTAGATACATTGTTTCAGCTTTTCAACGGGATCGATGATATATTACTTGAGGTTAGTTTTCAGTGAGATGTACTTAATTATTTTAAAATCATCGAAATGTGGACAACTGAAAATACGTTGGATCTTATGAAAAGTTTGAGACAAGTTCCTGCCTTATGGAATGTCTTCTAGAGACGGTTATCAAAATAATTTTCTTCGGCTACAGATGAAATTATGTTTTTCCCACCATCGTCGTTTCTTTTATTTTTTTCAATTAAATATGCTGCACAAACACCAGCAGCTACCAGAATGTCATTAGACGCCATTTTTTATTTGACCGAACAACTTCAGATGTGGGCAGGATACTTTTGTGTTTATTAATACCGTAGGAAAAGAAACAGTCGGCCGATAATGTTGAACCGATTGTATCCAAGTCTGTGTTTAATTCTTTACCTATAACTGTTCTAAAGATTTATTGATAGAATATCATCGTGTGTAGAAAGTGTGTTCATTAAGTTTCTGCATTCAGAGAAAAATAGTTAAGCACTAAACTCACTTCGCAACGCAAAACATTTAAAACAGTTTATATCAACACTGTAATCTCTCAAATATGCATAATATAAGAACAAAGATGCGTTCAGTAAGTCTTGGGGGTGCCGCTGGCCGCGAAGTTTTTATGTTTCGAAAACATTTATAGATTCATAAGTAAGGGAAGACTAGGTGCTTTTCGGGATTTCTAAGCACTAAGCCTTTACGTAAAATGCTTGAGGCACTGAGCACTAAGCAATGGTTCAAAAAAGTGCTCGGGAGCACAGTACTTACGAGCACAAGAGTGCTTTGAGTGCTATCACAAGCACTAAGCACAGTGCTTTTGGACATCTCGTATAATATACAATTCAATTCAATTTATTCAATTTATTAAATTTATTCAATTTGTTCAATTTGTTCAATTTATTCAATTTATTCAATTTATTCAATTTATTCAATTTATTCAATTTATTCAATTTATTCAATTTATTCAATTTATTCAATTTATTCAATTTATTCAATTTATTCAATTCATTCAATTTATTCAATTTATTCAATTTATTCAATTTATTCAATTCATTCAATTCATTCAATTTATTCAATTTATTCAATTTATTCAATTTATTCAATTCATTCAATTTATTCAATTTATTCAATTTATTCAATTATTCAATTTATTCAATTTATTCAATTATTCAATTTATTCAATTTATTCAATTTATTCAATTTATTCAATTTATTTCAATTTATTCAATTTATTCAACATTCAATTCATTCAATTCATTCGATTTATTCAATTCATCCAGTTGATTCAATGTATTCAATTTATTCAATTTATTCAATTTATTCAATTTATTCAATTTGTTCAATTATCAATTTATCCAATTTATTAAATTTATTCAATTCATTCATAATACAAATTTCATAATACATAGTTAAAGTCAATTAAGGTTGAGCCAGTTAGGCGGATCCGCCTAAGCCTGAAAGGCTTGTGTTGCGGTTACACCAACTAGCCCAATGATTAAGAATGAGTATAAAGAAAGATAGTGTGGCAAATAGAGAATATAAGCCTCTTAATCATGGATGGTTTTGGAAAAAAAAAGACTGAATGAAGAAGACTGGATGGAGCAGGGCTACAAATATATATAAGTATAATTTTTGGTTGTTTTCTGGTTTAGTCGAGATTAACTTTGTAGGAAAAATCTAGTTTCTAGCGGATTTTGTCGGATGTGTAACTTCATGAGTTTCTTGAAGATTCTCAAATTATTGCACTCTTTCAATTCGGTCGGTAAGCTATTGAATATTTTAGGGCCAAAGTGAAATCTGCTTCTTCGCTTATGAATTTTATTGAATCTTGGGATGTTCACAGTATGATCAGTGGTATGTCTTGTGTTTCTGGATTGACTAAGAATTCTGTTGTTTTTGTTAAATATCCAGATTTGGCTCTGCAAAATGTAAATTTTTCTGATATTTAGGATTTGTGATACAGAAATAATTTTCCTTCTGAGGCTGTAGACATATTTACTTTCCATTACTGCTCCATTCCATTCATTCCATTGTATTTCTATTCATCTGGATTCGTATGTTGATGATTTTTTTTTCAATATCATTTTACATATATCTCTATACCTACTTTTACTGACATATCTACACCTGGTAAATGGTTTACCTATCCGTATTCACTATACTTATATAAATAAATGTATAAACTTATTCGTATCCGAGATATTGCATGGATTTTTTTTTAATTAACCTTGAAAATACGTCGACGTTTTGCTGGTGGGGTAACATTCGAAGTTATTATTGAGTGATTTTTCACCATGCATTTTGTGTATGGAGTTGATATAAGAAATTTGTTGGTCTCTTTATCTTGGATTTATGAAAAATTTTGAGTGAAATGATTTGTCACACATAAGTGAATTTGTAATGATTGTTGTAATTCTTTCTGTCTGATTGGTAGAATCGCACGTTATTTTGATCATGAAGGCAAGATACAAGCTTCTAATTTTCAATGTGTCACAGTGTACTTCCAAACCTGAAAGTGCTAGCTTCTAGTTTCAGATATATTATTGAGCTCAAAAACCCTATAGTTTTTCAGATCTATTGTCTTTTTTTCGTGATGTCCATACCATATATGATTTGACTTCCGAAGCAGTGCACACGGTAAATTTTTTTTCCACGTCGAAATAATCTCCAACTGAACGGAACAATGAACTTGTCAAATTCGTGGTATGACCATAGCAATAATCCAGAATTAAATCAACATATCCAACCAAGTAATCACAGACACTAACATTCACTATTCAAGTTTGTAATCAACTGTTTCATGATGGAATACAACCAACATATACACACATACACGAATTTGTATCGTATTGAATGGGATAATATAACCCGAAATCATGAATAAACTGGAACGCTCCTCTTTTTAAATATTCATCCCGTTAATCCATGAGGCTGGTAACAATGTCATTCTGCAGCTTAGTCCCTGTGGAACTATGTAAATCTACAAAAACAATGATGGATTTGTTCAATGGACTAACTAGGGGAATGAGTTTATTTTCAACGAAATTCCCTACAGATTATCTAAATTTTTCGAATACGCAATAGACTTCAACAAAGACAAATAAAGGGTTTTATAACGAGGTTTTAATCACAACAAACAAGTTTGGATGATTCCATGACCTAAAAACTCATTCATCTCCGAATGTTGGAAGGGTGACACTCCAATATACACTTCGATAAAAGCACGCATACGGGGAAGTCAACTTGTTGAATATTGACGCAAGATGTGGAATTATTACTTTTTGGAGGGTTGGTTTTGAAATCCCTAGTTCTCTGAATAGAGTGAAAGTATGTTTCCAGTCTATCATTTCCAATTTTTCACTTGGGAATTATCCTGTTCCTTTTTGGCTCATTTCTCATTGTTTTGTCCTAATTGCGTTATCCCTTCTCCATCTTCTTCTTGGGACGATGTGTTCTGGTTTTGGATAACTTCGTGCACGTAGGCCTCTCAACTTGGGCCCGTTGTGGGCTCACGTGATCTGAAAATCAGCTGGGCATGCCGATATCTCTGCCAAAATTCAGCAGTTTCCTCGCTGAATCACTTTGACATCTGCAGGGTTCCTGATTACGCTCCCAATGTTGATCTCCCCCTGGTGCACCAAAGCAACGCACCCACTGAGGATGTGTGACGATGTCTCGTCATCTTCCAGGCACCATCTGCATAGGGGTGTGAACCCGATGAGTTGAGAAGTGCAAGTTCAAGTGATTGTGTCCCTTCAGGAGCCCAGTCACAGTCCCGATATCCTGTCTATTGAGTGACATGATATCTTCTGATAATGCCTTCGATGGCACCTTCATATGGAGTTCTGATTGCCTCATGCATGGTGCCTCTTGCCATGTTTTGATGAACTGCTTTCGTAAAAGTCTCTCCATGTTTGAGATGACCATGCTGATTGGGTCTTCTTTGATTCCATCCTAGCCAATATGACTGGCCCTCCGTTCTCGGAAGCACCAGAATGTGATGGTATCTATATGAGGCTGACTTTTTTGTTTTCGATAAACTTGCTACACTCGGACACCAGGTTTAGTAGGTCTCCGACTTCTATTGTCGAAATTTTCCTGAATGCAGCATGCTAGCATATACTTCAGCCTGAAACACTGGGGCATATTCTCATAACTGAGATTTATCTCGTTGTTCTTCCCTCGTATACTCCTGCGCCCGACATTTCACTAAATCCTAATCCATCTGTATACCAGGTCGATCCATAGATGAAGGGTCTGCCCGGTGCTGGGTCTCCCCATTCTTCCTTCGTGGGGCAATGTTAGGTTCTTTAACGAAATCCAGAACGGGCGAGGTCCTATTTGCTTTCATCAATAGGATTGGACAGCCCTCCTTTGCATTGCTCCAAATAGCGGAGTAACTATGATCTGCCGCAATAACGATCCATTGGCTTGCGCCTTTGAGTCTGTAGGCAGTGTGCTAGTATGCATCACTTCATGCTCAATCACAAAGTGCAGATAGACTCAAATGACGCTGTCACATGCTCCTCATATATCAATAAAGACCCCCATTGCGAAATTTCCACTAGTACTCTCTCTATACTAAATTTGAGGTGGTGGAGAGCTGTGTCTTTTCTGCTTGGTGGGCATATTATTGCTTGTGTAATGGATGACTCTGCAGCCATTATTATCTGATGTGCATTCGAGAGTTTTCATGAGAAAGGACGTTGGGATGATGGGTCGGTACGCCTTGGCCTGGATTTAGGAATGAATACGATCCTTACTGGTCTCCATGCCTCTGGTATTCATCACAGGGCCAGACATGATCAAAGTATTGTTATGAACAGTTTTATGATGCTGTCAAGTCCTTCTTGGAGAATAGCAGAAGAAATACCATCATCCCTTGGTTACTGGAATAGGGAGAATATCTTCCTGTATGATACCACTCGTACTCCATATGAGTTCCCATTGGGCTCGTCCTCAAGGGTGGCTGAGTAATTATTTTTGATTCAGGTCCATCCGACGGGGACAGTGTACCCACTCTTGTTCCTGAATATTTGGAGATGATTTTGCAGAGCGTTGCTGCTAGATGCATTGTGATCGCCTTGTTAGGTAACTCACTGCGGTATCAATCTCGGCTCCACTCCCGTATCTGGATGATAATCCTACGAGTCTGCATTTTATTCCCCCTCTAAAGAGGTCCAATTTGGTGGCCCATGGATTCCTGTATTTTTTTTCCGGTAGGTTTGTGTAACCTGTCCTATACAGAAGGTGCCGATGGTCCAATGGGGATTGTTATGACACTTTCCGGTAAGTGACCGGTACATAGTGTGGAGTCTATCACAGTTTTGCTTCTTGGTGTAAGGTACTTGGCTACCGAGCCCTCGTTTATTATCTCGAGGTTGCTGGTGCCGAGGATTAGTGTCTACATTGTCCCACAGCATGTGATGGGCGTTCGAGTCACATCCCATGAGTAGACCCAGCCCAGACTTCTCACAGCATATCAACAGCCTTACGACCTCTAGTGCGGAGGATAGACTACTAGTTCCCGAATGCGGTCTCTGGTGTGCACGAGTATTTTCACAGCCACCAGGTAAGTAGCTGGTACGGAATCCTGGGATAGGCTCTATTCTTTTTGTATATACGCATGCGTCGGTGAAATCCACAGAGGCAAACATTATTCGACAAGAGCATTAGTTGAGTATAGTGGCAATATTCTTGAATAACTTTTGCATAGCTTCACCTTCTCAGATCATGTGAAAATGGGTCACTGGCCATATCGCTTTCCTGGAAAATTTTGTTATATATATATATATATATATATATATATATATATATATATATATATATATATATATATATATATATATATATATAAATAGGAAGTTTTCCACGAAAAAATGGAAGTGACTTGTTATTTTTTGAAGTTCGGAAATATGCTGAAGCTTTACCCATTGCTAAAGTGTCGAAGGCCTTGAACTATTCTGATCTCAGGCCGACAAGCATTATTTGAAATATTAGAGCTGATTATGAACGACAAATTGCTAGATTTGTTTTTCAAAATAATAGTATTCCACCAACCCAGTCTAGTCGGCTTTCGGAACTTACCACATCAGCATTGGCCTTTATCACCGATGACATTCTAGCTTCTGATTATCGTGGACAAGAAACAATTCCAATACTACTGGACTACAGCATAGCATTTGATACTGTCGAAAACGACTCTATGGGAAAACATCGCAAGTTTTGATGAGTGCACTCTATCTACCAGCAATTCATTTCATAAGCTCGTCTCAGTATGTTGTAGTCAAGCATCAATGTTCTATGGAAGTAAAGTATTTCGAATACCTCAGGGGTCCTCCACTTTTTCGTTCTAGTGCTTGCAATATGCAGATGTCACCAGTTGTCCATCAATGATTATTATGGAGCTACAAACATGATGAATAATGATTCATTTGAATAATTCAATATATTGTGAACTCAAAATCTGAAACTAAATGCTACGAAATCTATTTCGTCGACATAAATGTATTGAAGACCTAGTGAATGCGATGCCACTCTTGCATCGATGTTATGAGTGGTTTCTGGTGAGTACTCCCTTTTCTTCGCCTCATTCATCTATATGAGTTCTTTATTGAGATTGGAATAGCAAATCGAATAACAATCTGTAAGAAAATGATTTTTTCTCTTCAGTTAGGGTCCTCTCAAAATATATATCAGATAGTTGTAGTTCATTGTCCAGCGTGGCTTCAGCCGGGAAAGGAGTTGTTTTCTGTTAGATATTCACAGAAAATAGGTTCTTTTTATAATATTTTATTAAGTTTCACCTCTATCGGTGTCTGTCTGTCTGTAATCAAATCTTGCAAGTTAAATTTGACCCACTTCTAATCGTTCGATTGATTTGAAATTTGGCAGGTGTACATAATTCTGGTGACAATGCATTTTCAAATTTTTGCTAGGAAAAAAACAGAATGGCGGCTCCAATATGGCTCACAATTTTTGTGATTATGGTCCGATTCTATTCCAAATTGGTATCTAGGGGTTTTTGGGGTCGGAGATACTAATTTTCTGATTTTAAAATCTAACATGGCGACTCCCAAAATGACGGACGAGTTTTGTGATTGTGGTCCAATTCTATTCAAAATGGGTATGTGAGGTTTTTTGGGGCCGAGGTTTTTTTCCACAAGCTTTTATCTAGTTTCACCTGTCCCGGTATCTGTCTGTCTGTCTGTCTTTGTGTCTGTGTGTCTGTGTGTCTGTCTGCCTGTAATAAAATGTTGCAATTTAAATTTGACCCAATTCTAATCGTCCGATTGATTTGAAATTTGGCAGGTGTACCTAATTCCGTTGACAATGCATTATGGAATTTTTGGTAGAAAAAAAACAAAATAGCGGCCCCAATATGGCGGATAATTTTTGTGATTTTGAATAGGTATCTAGGGGTTTTCGGGGTCGGAGATCAAAATTCAAAGATAAATTAGATAGAAATTACTGAACTAGTTATTTAACATCATAAATACTAAAAAATAAATACATGAAAAAAATTAAAAACAAGCTTTTATTAGTTGTTAATAAAAAAAACAGAACTAGAAAGTTGAAAATGAACATTATAAAAAAAATTGTAGCTTATTTATACAAATGCACTAAAAAGGAAAAACATATTTATTTCATTGTCTGATCTAGGTTATTCTGTGAGTGACAGATTCAAAAGCTTGCGGCGGATCTGTTAGTCAAAGAACGACAATGAAATACATAATCTTTTCCTTCATAGTGCATTTGTATAAACAAAAGCTTGCCTTTAATTTTTTTATTTTTTTTTATTCATTGTGGGTTTTTTAATTCTCAGAAAAATCTCTATATTCAATTGAGAATGTTTTCCTTCACAAGTAGTTTATCATTAACATATTTTTTATTTTTATGGCGGGAGAAAATACATGAAATCGATAGGAATATCACTCTCCATATATTGAATAATCATTCAGTAATCACCAATATCCGTGATACTCTTCTATCATAAACAAGGTGACGCCAACCAAAGCAGAAAAACACACAATCCCAGTATAAATGCATTCCTTTCCATTTTCCACGAAATGCCGCAGATTTTTGTTATCGAATTTTCGCTCCCACTACGTCACTGTCGTCGAAATATATCTGCTACGAGCGCTGACACTTCGAAAAGTGCCCATTGTATCCGAAAATTGATATTTCCCGGAATGGCAAAAGATTAAAAATAGGGCAGTTTGTCTCGACGATGACCTCGTATGAAATATATGCAGACTGGAGCAGATACAGATTGTATTGGAATGCGTGGCTTGAATTCCGATTTTGACATCTCATACGTGTGGAGTATACCTAGTGTACCGAAGACGTATCAATAAACTTCCAGTTAAAATTGCTTGACAAATAATATAGGTTGATTTTAAGTCATGAAACAACCCACTGTGCAAAAACTCATAGCATTAACGTTATTATATGGTAACCTAGATACATTGTTACGTTTTGATTATTGTGCCCATAATGTCGCAATGACCATTTTAGAGTTATATGTCCACCAACTATAACAAAATCGCAGATACGTTATACAGGGTAATTCAAAAATACGTTGACAAACTTCTAGCACATTTTTCAGTAAAAAAATCGATTCCATTATCATATTTATGTAAAAAAGCTACCCTTGTTGCAAGTCGTTATAAGCAACCGTTTTCTAGATATTTGGACTTGAAAATTTCAAGTCAATTGTTTGATAATCGATGCGTGTTGAAGTTATTACCATTATTTTGGTAATTACATATTATGTAACGTTTGCTATTCATGGATTATTTACAATTCAAGTACGAATTGCAAAACGTTATGTAATGCTTCATCCATTAGAGCTTTCCTACGAAAATTAATAAAATATTCGAAAACTATCGGGCATAAAGTTTGACACAAATGTATCCATTTGTGCGCTAAATTCTATATGCTATATCTGTATTCAGCTGGGTTTAGAGCACTATAAATCATGGTCAGTTAAAAATGACAAGGCAGATTATTAGAATGTATGAATAAAAAATCGATTGAATGATTACGTCCAGTGAATAATATTAATTATTGATAAATTTTGTGTGATTCAGTTGAATCTATATGTTGAATTCCGATTTTGACATCTCATACGTGTGGAGTATACCTAGTGTACCGAAGAAAAAATAGAATAGGTTGATTTTAAGTCATGAAACAACCCACTGTGCAAAAACTAATAGCATTAACGTTATTATATGGTAACCTAGATACATTGTTACGTTTTGATTATTGTGCGCATAATGTCCCAATGGCCATTTTAGAGACGTTATATGTCCACCAACATAAGAAAATCGCAGATACCTTATGAAAATCGAATCTGATACGTTATCTGAAACTGTTCTGTTACAGAAAAATTACTTATATACGAGTATGCGTAATGAAATCGTTACATAACAAGATCTTTTTTTTTTCACATCATTTGAAACTACTTTCTGACGGGAAAAGTACTTTCTCAAAGAGTAACAACAACTGAGCTATTATGTCTCAAATCTCTTCTTTTTTAGGTTCTTTTGGATGTATTGAGTACATCATGAAATACCTAAATTTATCTTTCCAACATATGTTATTCATGGATTATTCACAATTCAAGTACGAATTGCAAAACGTTAGGTAATGCTTCATCCATTAGAGCTTTCCTACGAAAATTAATAAAATATTCGAAAATTCACTATCGGGCATAGAGTTTGTCACAAATGTATCCATTTGCGACCCAAACTTTATATGCTATCTGTCTCCAGTTGAGTTCAGATAACTATAAATCATGATCAGTTAAAAATGACAAGACAGATTATTGAATGTATGAATAAAAAATCGATTGAATGATTACGTCCAGTGAATAATAGTAATTATTGATGAATATTGTGTGATTCAGTTGAATCTATATGTTGAATAGGAATGATTGAATAATAATGTTCATATGTTGGCAGGACACAACATTCAAATAAACTCGAATTTGAAATGAAAAATCAATTTTGGATGACACACCAAACAAAAGAAGAAGAATAGAAAAGGAGGAACGCACTACTCTTCTGAAATATATTGAAGATTCATCCTCAGTGTCACCAACCCCATCTAGTTCCCAAAGTGAAACTAGAAAACTCCTCGAAACTAAAGAATAGTTTTTTTTCTGTACTTTTGATATATACTGACCTGAAATTTTAGTTGTTCAAAACTATCGTAATTGCAAAATAGGTTTTTATTTGTCGTTTTATAAATATAAAATATGTTCCAAAGAATTGATTTTTTCTTTAACCTCTGTCCATATGAATGGGCAGTTATCAAAATCGGTATAGTAACTCCATAAATATTGGCAATATTTTGGGAACATAGTATTAGTTGAAATAACACTGGGAGTTCCTATACATATTTCCCGGAGAGCGCCCCTGAATAGAGCTTCATAAAAATGAGTTGGTGCTAATTTACAAATAATTTCTTCAACTTCATTGTACATAGTGATTAATTGATTGAATAACAAATATATTTGTTTGTCACCTGGAAAGCCATGGGTGGACAACATGACTTTTATCTATCTATTAATCTTTTCAACTCTTTTTTCCTTCCTAAATTACAAAAACGATAGTCCAACCTTGGCATCTCTGATGAATTAGATTGGTCGACGTAATTCCTCATTAACAATACTGAATTACGAGGTTCATTAATTGATCGAATTCGATAGAAATTCATGGAATAGGGAAGTTATCACAAAAAAATCGTTTTCGTAGCGCACTATCCAAGGGTAAATAACTTCGAAGGAGGGTATTCTACGGGAAATGAATGAATGAACTCATTGGGTTATTTTTACTCAATGCGAGAAAATATTTATTTCAAATGTGTGGCTCACATTCTACAGTCAAGTATTTCATCTTTTAAACCAGTTCTATCAATTCCCAATTCTCCTAATCATTTGTTTGGTTCAAATAGAAATATTTTTAATCAATACTACATATTCTGAGATTGAATAAATATTGAAAAAAAAAACTATATTTTTTTATGATTCCAATGGACATGTCTCTGAACCAAACAATATGTTTTCTCATTTAAAGGAAATATTTGTTTCATTTGAGTAACTCATATTCTTCAGTCAAGTATTTCATATTTTTCAACCAATTCTATCAATTCCTACTTCACCTTGATTATTCATTTGTTCCAAAATTTTCTTCGTTCAAAACTGCATATTCTGATATAAATAAATTTAATTTCCAAACAATATGTATTTTAAATTCAAGTAAATATTTGTTTCAGTTGAGTATTTGATATTTTCGAATATACACAATAATTTACTTGATTACATTGTGCAATACATTCTCAGATGAAATAAATTATTCTTGCATCAAATAAACCAAAAGAATTGGTTGAGAGAAATATAACACTTGACTTCATCAAATGTTTTCTTGTATCAAACAAATATTTATCTTGGAATCCAAAAAGCCATGTTTTTTAAAAATTTTTTGACTGGAATATATTTTGTTTGATTCAATACTTTTTTTTTCTCTGTGCATCTAAAGCCACAAGTAACCTATCATTTTCGCTGTGATTCCATAAATTCTACATAAAGATGTAGATATTGGTATAAACAACTGAGTAGAATTTGTATCATAAGCTCATAAGTGGATATGTATGCCACTTATGAGCCAAAATATCCATCAAACTCCTTCTCTTTCTCTTCTTCTTTATATTTGTCCGGTATCGAGATATCGGCCGTGAAGGCACCGTTTGGACATCCCGTAGAATGCCCCTAGACAATAAATGAGTCGAATCCGATCCTATCCACAAAGAATGGAAATGTTTGTTCTTCACTGGATCCGATGACAGTGTTTCGAATATTTAATCCAACTTTGGATTTGACGGAAGAGAATACTATTTCCAACACCCTCTGAATTCCTTTATTCAATTCATCATTTATTTACTTTTTAGAGTGTGTAGTTTGTGGTATATTCCGCTCGAACAAAATTTCAATGGTTCTTCAGATTCCACTAAAGCGTGGGTCCGCCATCAATAGGAGTGTACTACGCTGCATTGACTCCATGATTTGTAAACGCGTTAAAATAAATTACTTACAACGGCAATTGACATTTCGATGGGACTATTCTGAAACCGTACAAATTGTGTGGGACGACGATCGTGTTTATTTTCATCTACATGGATTGCTCCATTTGGCTGGTGGACTTTCATAACCATAGTTCTCTGTGTTGGTAGATAACGGATTGTCGGCGCTTTCATGGTTGTCAAGGCTATTTCGTAACAAGGCTATTATAATACATAATAGGAGCTGGTATCATGCTCATCAAGTGGAGCGACGAGACAACTGCAACACGACGGTGAACAACAAAACTGAACTCACACAAATACAATATCTCCTTTGATTCGTCAGTATCTTTATTGTTTATTGCGCGAAGTCAGTCATTCAATCATACCGCTACCCACTGAGGAGAAAAAACAAAAATATACTTTTTCATGTCGTTGAAGTTGAAATATCCGTTTGAATGCCAATCGAAATGTGGAAAAAATTCTTCTTCTTCAGCCATAGTTTTTGCCACTCTTTCTTTGAATCTCCACCTTCTGTTCAAAGGCCAGTGGAAATATAGACGGATGCAACTGCCCCATTGGCAAATATTCGTGAAGTGGGATGTTGTGAAACTAAAAAAAAATTATAGCAATCCTTTCTTTGTAACTATCTAGAAAATTCGATTGAGAAATGAAACATTGTAAAGGTAATGTATATCATTGGAACGAAGTTCCTTCATGCGGCTTGCGGTAGGTGTTGACTGGTAGAAATCGTCACGTGAAACAAACAGCGTTGTGCCCCCTCCATGCGACTTTCTTTCTCTCTCTCTCTCTCTCTGTCCCTTTCTATTATATACGAGTCTGTGTGACAAGTGTCTAGACCATGCTCATAGGATTCGGAAAATGTACGAAACCATCCGAACTGCTGTTCTGCTTGCGGGAAATTTAAAATGATACATGAGCGGTAGGATATTTATGCGAATATAAGTCGGATATTATCGTCGAGTGGTAATACGTGGAAGTTATGTTTGTTTCTTTTTTATTTCTATATATCGTGTGTTTAGATGATTATATCTTTTTTTGGACATAATTTCTCATGTTTTTTGTATGCCGAAGTTGGATTAATGGTTTACATTGAATATGTGCCCCGTCAATTTGATATAATATAACGAATAGTATTATCAAGAATAAAATACCTTTTACTGTGGCGGAAGAGTTTGGAAAAAATATATAATAGGTATAGTAGTATTGCATGGTATAATGACAATTAAATATGATGGAATAGAAAATGTCATCTTTCAAAGGGAAAATGGTGGATACATGAGATTGATGGCAACATTTTCTGCTACCTCGATATACATTGATTTATTGGATCCTTCAGAACCATGAAGGGCGCATAACGCTTTCTCCTTACCTAACCAAAATATACAAATATAAACAATCTAAATCTCCATATCGAATTACATTCGGAGTTGAAGAAAAAGCACAAGGTCCCCCGACCCCACACGATATTTTGTTCAGAACAAATTCCAGTAAACTATCTGGAAAAGAAGATTATTGAAGGATTCAGAGGGGATTTTCACTAATAACATTTTTTTGTAGGTCTATTGAGTGATAATAAGAAACGGTCTGAAAGTTAATAATCATTATATTTTTTTGTACCCAAGCAAAAATATTGTAACTGTTTTTTGATGTCACCCTGGGCTTGGAAGGTATGTTCAGGATAGTCGGAATATTTCTTGGTAATTGAGTTCGAAGTGTGCACTACTCTACTGGCCTCATCAATTTTTTTAAATTTTCGACCTTTTCGTTTTTTTTTTCTGAAGAATAATCTACGAAATATCCTTGTTTCCTCAAGATTCCTTCTGTGTTGATGCACAATTAGATTTCGTCCGCCTAAATCTGTTCGAACATCTGTTATGTACAATGACCAAATCCACGGATACAATACAAGATTCAGAACTGACTCCTATATTCAACAAGTCACATTAATACATAGCCAAAATTCTGTTTTTTTTCAAGGGACTTGATAGCTATAATGATCTGCCGGAAGAGATCAAACGTTAAACATCTTTAACATCCTTCAAGACAAAGTAAAAATCATATTTTCTTAATCAATAAAAAACCTAATAGCCACTTCCTCATTTTGTTTGTTTCGATTTAATATTTAGTTATAACAGGTGTACAAATGTTTTAATATGTTTGAAGTATTTTGTGTATTAGTTGTAGTAGGTATGTATTTGTATGTGTATATGTGTTGTATTTATATGTTTATTTTTCAAACTCAGTCTATATTAACCTAAGATATATATCGTTCTCATTGTAATCATTGCAATGACTTAAAAATATAAATTAGCCAAATGGACTTGTAACGAAGTTACTATTTTCCCACTATATTTTATAAGACAAAAGCTCCCTGTAAGAAATAAAAGCCCTATCTCCGTTAATAATGATCGGAAAAATATCATTCTTGTCCGACATAAATTCGCGAAGCATGAATGACACATGTCGTAATAAATAGCCCTCCCGAATCGATTACGTAAAACACCTCGCATCTCATAGCGAAACAAAGCAATCGTACGTCACCCGCCCCACTCTGGAGCAAGCACTTGAATCGAACGCAAAACTCGAGAATCAAAGTCTCCACGGAAGATCGCATTCATTCACGTACGAGCCAACAGTCCGATCGCCACCCAGCACAGTTGAGTCTAGACAGAGACGCGCGCACCGAGCTGACGTCACAGCCGTCGCCACCGAGAACATGACACTGTGTCCGAGCAGCCGTTGACGTCACGAAGGAAGGGAGGCCGATATTCTGGACGTTGGATCGAATGCGAGAGAAAGCAGTCAGTCGTTCCGAAGCAGCGAAGCCAGCCAACACGCCAGGGAGAGAGTTCCGCCAGAAGGACGAGAGTACAGCGGAGGCGCACGCACCGAGCTGACGTCACAGCCGTCGCCACCGAGAACATGACACTGTGTCCGAGCAGCCGTTGACGTCACGAAAGAGGGGAGGCCGATATTCTGGGTAATTATTCTGTGAAGGTATAATTTGTATCGCAAACGACAGAGTCCACAAAACGGCGCGCGCATATAAGTCGATCGGGAGGTATTCGGAAAAGAGGGAGAAGCCGGCCGTAGTTTCGTTTCGACATATTTCAAAGATTCAGTAGCTTGCCCAGCCCAGCAGAAGCAGCCACGCGTCCGACTAGAGTCCAGAGTGAGAGCCAGAGACCGAAGCAGTCCACGACCGTTCCGAGCTTTGCCGAAGGAGTAGGATCGGAGTTTGGGTAAATATTGTATATCGGAAATATTTTGTAAGTACCCCAGGTCTGATTTGCGCATGATCACGGTGAGTCATTTAGTTTCCCTCACAACAAGAGCAGGCTAGTAATGTGATACGTGTGGCTAACTTAAAAGCACGGGTGGAGGTCGCATAGAAGAGGTAGACATTTCTCGCGTCTCAACTTCCTGCGCTCCGACGTGACTTTAAGACAGAGATAGGAACACGGTGAGGTCGCATAGAAGGGGTAGACATTTCTCGCGTCTCAGCTTCCTGCGCTCCGGCGTGCGGGTTTAAGGGATTAGGAAACACGGTTGGAGGTCGCATAGAAGGGGTAGACATTTCTCCGTCTCAGCTTCCTGCGCTCCGGCGTGTCGGGTTTTCAGGGGTATAAAAGATTAGTAAACACGGTTGGAGGTCGCATAGAAGGGGTAGACATTTCTCACGTCTCAGCTTCCTGCGCTCCGGCGTGCCAGTTTTTCAGGGGTATAAAAGATTAGTAAACACGGTTGGAGGTCGCATAGAAGGGGTAGACATTTCTCACGTCTCAGCTTCCTGCGCTCCGGCGTGTCGTAAGTAGGAGTTGAAAAAGTTACACGGTTGGAGGTCGCATAGAAGGGGTAGACATTTCTCGCGTCTCAGCTTCCTGCGCTCCGGCGTGTCGTAAGTAAAAGGGGATAAAGTTAAAAGTAAACACGGTTGGAGGTCGCATAGAAGGGGTAGACATTTCTCACGTCTCAGCTTCCTGCGCTCCGGCGTGTCTTGATCAGGGAAAGACAGAGAGGGAGAATAAAAGCTAGGCAGAATAGGTTAGGCCAGCCCCACGTGGAGCATTACGCCCTGCTATTGAAATTAGTTGCTTTGGCCGTCTGTGAAGACTTGCATTTGATACCCGTTGTTGCCTTGCACCCGTTTTTGAGCTTGCATACTAATCCGTACGACCCCCTAAAACTCACATTAAATACCCGCTGTTGCCTTGCACCCATTGTTGAGCTTTATTACGAATCCGTACGATTTCCCCCCCTAAAACTCACATTAAATACCCGCTGTTGCCAAACACCCATTTTTGAGCTTTATTACGAATCCGTACGATGCCCCCCCTTTTTCACAAGAGCTTATGGTTATTACGTGTACTCCGCCTACGTTAAACACACCCTTCCCGCTTGGTATCACTATTTAGTGCTTGATCTGTGTTCATTTATTTTGTAAATAACTTGAGGCTGACTACAGCCGCCCTGACTGTATTGATTATTAATATACCTGTTTATCCTGTTTTAGTGTTCTTTCATTGATTGTTTTGAGTAGAATTTGAACATCTAGTGCGCAGTCGCCACCCAGGTTCGAAACCCAGTTAAAGGCAATTAAAGCCTGCCTTGCTGGCCTGTTACAGTGTCACGACTATATTGACCCCTGGAGTGTCTTTCTTCACTGAGACTGCCCGGAGCACAAGTGGCCTTTTCCACTATAAAGCTAAAGGTGGCGCCCGAGGAAGGCCGAGAACAGTGAAAGGCGCCAAGGTTTGATAATAGGGGAAGTAACCCCCTGACAAATTGGCGCCCGAGCAGGGACCGTTTTTATAGTATACCGAGACCTGTCATTTTTGACAGATGTCAACTTCAACTCAAAAGAGAGTCAATATGCCGAGTGACCCCTCGTTTAGTAGGTTTCCGGGGGTGTAGAACCGATTACCGTCATCCGTTTCCTTTTCAGGTTAACCATTCACGAGATACGTGGGTGAAGAGAGAGAAAGCAGGCTCGTACGACAAGGACAGTTGGAAATCCGTGAAGCTAGTTCCGCAGAGTGTATAGAACCGAAATCCGTTGAAGGCTACCGACCTGTCATCTTTGACAGATTGTCAAACTCGGCTCAGAAGAGAGCCAGGCGTCCGTGCGATACCTCCTCAACGAATTATCGAGTGCGCAGAAGCGCTCCATGCCATCCGTTCGTCAATAGGAGGTACGGTGCCCAAGATACGAGCACTAGATAGGGAGTTGAGTTTCGACTGTGAACCAAGTAAGACGTGCAAGCTGAGAGGGTTGAGTGCCGACTGTGAACCAAATGAGACGTACGAGTTCCGAATATTCACCTAAGATGCCGACAGGACTAGGAAGCCCCACGAGCGTGCCAGTGACCACCACAGGAGTTGCCACGACAACCGCACCGCCGCCAGTATTACCCACAATCACAGTGACGAGCACTGGAAACCCGATCATGAGCAACGTACTCACAGGAACCGGAGTGGTAGCACAGGCCGCCCCACTGCCGCCTACCACGAGTGTAGGGATGGCACCACTGAGAGTGAAGGACTGGAGAGTGACCTTTAATGGGACCAGCGACCCCGCCGCCTTCCTCGAAAGATTGGAGGAGATTCGAGAATCTCAAGGCATCCCCGCAGACCGCCTCCTACAAGCCATGCCAGAGTTGCTGGAAGGAATGCCGGCCCTCTGGTTCAGAAACAACCGGGCATGCTGGCCGAGATGGGAAGACTTTTGCACCGCCTTTCAGGACTTCTTCTTCCCCGTCAACTACCGAATTGACTTGGAAGTGGCCATCAGCAGGAGGACACACAACCTGACAGAGAGTATGACAGCCTACATCACGGACCTGCAGACCATGATTCGCCGCCATGGTGAAATTTCGCCTGATCAGGAGTTAAACTGGCTGTACCGCAACCTACACCCAGAGTTCCGACGTGAAATAAGAAGGACGGACTTCAACAATGTCCATGAATTCGCCAAAGCTGCCAGAGAGTACGAGCTTTTGCGAGCCGAGATTGAGCAAGCTCAGAGTACGACTCCAATGCCGCTTTTTGCACCCTACCAGACCCCATCAGCCCCACCAGTGGTCCCAGTTATCCGCCGCCCCATCAAAGGAAACCGAGAGTGTTGGCAATGCGGGCAGACAGGGCATTTTAGGAGCCAATGCCAATCAGCCCCAAGGATATTCTGCTCCCGATGCAAGCGAGACGGAGTATTGTCTCGTGATTGCCCATGCCCACGGCCGGAAAACCAAAACCACGACTGGAGGTACGTGCAGCCCCGCTCCCATGACGCCTCACCTACCGCCATCATCGCTACCACCGACCACCAACCGCATCTTTCCGTCAAGATTCCCGGTGGCACCGCTGAAGCGATGATTGACACAGGTGCCGTAATCTCCTATGTCGGCGACAGGATAGCCAGGCAGTGGAATCTGCTAGGAGTACCGAAAACTCCAACTGCTACGAGTTCCGCCCGACTGGCCAATGGAGAAACCGTTACCATCCCCGTAACGTATCACGTGGAGATCCGAGTTGGAGAACACCGCTTTGAGGAGTCTTTTGGACACCTGAGTGGACTGTCATCCGATATGGTCCTAGGAATGGACATATTGAGGAAAAGGCAGTTTGGACTCGACCTAGGAAGTGGCCAAATCTTGGTAAAGAACCAACCCATTGCAAGGGAAGCTCGGCCCGTACCATGCTTTCCAATTAGCGGTGTTGACGACCCCAGAATCCAGGATGCAGGAAGTTTTCAATCCCAAAGCTGACAGAATGCCACAGGAGAACATCATAGAACCCTCCGAAAGCCCGTGGAGCTCGCCAGTAGTCATCGTCCGAAAGAAAGATGACGAGCCGAGGTTTTGCAGCGACTTCCAGAAAGTCGATTCCGTCTCCATGAAGGATGCGTACCCGTTGCCGTTCATCAACACCTTCTGGACCGATCAAGCCGCCACCCGAAGACCAGGACAAGCAGCCACCGCCCCAGCAGCTCCGGAACCCCCTCTGACTCTATACCTACCCGTCAACAGGGAGCTGTGCTGGCGCTGTGGTCAACCAGGGCACACACGCACCGTGTGCCAACGGAAACAGCCCCTCCTGTTTTGCTCCCGATGTGGCTTGAAAGATGTCCTCTCTCGGGAATGCCACTGTTCCGACCCACCCGCCCAGAGGAGACCAGCCCAGAGGAGACCAGCCCATAGGAGACCAGCCCAGAGGAGACCAGCCCGAGGAAGTTCAGCACCCATGTTGATGTCGTATCCTGACCCGCATATCCCCGATGCGGATGTTCAGCACCCCTGTCCATGTTGATGTCGTATCCTGACCCGCATGTCCCCGATGCGGAAGTTCAGCACCCATATTGATGTCGTATCCTGACCCGCATATCCCCGATGCGGATGTTCAGCACCCATGTTGATGTCGTATCCTGACCCGCATATCCCCGATGCGGATGTTCAGCACCCATGTTGATGTCGTATCCTGACCCGCATATCCCCGATGCGGATGTTCAGCACCCATGTTGATGTCGTATCCTGACCCGCATACCCCGATGCGGATGTTCAGCACCCATTGATGCCGTAGGCAGACCCGTAGGATCAGGATGCGGATGCCAGCATCCAATCCAGGAAGGTTTTTTTTACTTCATTATTGTGGTATGACTATTTTTTTTTCTCTCTAATTTTTTTTTGACTGGTAATGTTTTCTTGTTGTACAATAATCATTGTACACAGTAGTCCTGTTTGTTGCTCTCCGGCAACCAGGCAAGAGTTTATTTTGTTTTTCATTTGGAATAATTTGAGGTCCACATTTAATTTTATTTCATTCCGTAATTTATGTATCAGGTGGACCTACCCCGAATAAAGGGTTCGACTATTAGGGGGGGTAGGCACCTGGCGGGCTATACTGTTATACTCCGAATGGACCTGTTTTTTTGTTAGAACATAAGGTTGCTAGCCGTCTAAGTTTTGAGAATGTTCACAGCAAAACGACTCAGTTTTCAGGCCCCTCTGACCATACGAATGCATGTTAAAAAAAAAAAAAAGTTTTTTTTCTTTTTCCCCGAAGTAGGAAGGGTGTGTAACGAAGTTACTATTTTCCCGCTATATTTATCAGCCAAAAGCTCCCTGTAAGGAATTAAACCCCGCTTGAAAGTAATAATAGGTCTAGAAATACCATTCAGGTTCGTGATAAATCCGTGAATCACCCCTAACACGATAAATAGGCTAAGCACCCTCCGTAACTCACGCCAATACCGCGAGCGTGGTTGTGGAGAACGAATGATTGAAACAAAGCAATCGTACGTCACCCGCCCCCTCTGGACAAGACTTGAAAAAAAAAAAAAGTCTCCACTGAAGATCGCATTCATTCACGTACGAGCCAACAGTTCGATCGCCACCCAGCATAGTTGAGTCTAGACAGAGACGCGCGCACCGAGCTGACGTCACAGCCGTCGCCACCGAGAACATGACACTGTGTCCGAGCAGCCGTTGACGTCACGAAGGAAGGGAGGCCGATATTCTGGACGTTGGATCAAATGCGAGAGGAAGCAGTCAGTCGTTCCGAAGCAGCGAAGCCAGCCAACACGCCAGGGAGAGAGTTCCGCCAGAAGGACGAGAGTACGTCACAGCAGTCGCCACCGAGAACATGACACTGTGTCCGAACAGCCGTTGACGTCACGAAGGAGGGGAGGCCGATATTCTGGGTAATTATTCTGTGAAGGTATAATTTGTATCGCAAACGACAGAGTCCACAAAACGGCGCGCGCATATAAGTCGATCAGGAGGGATTCGGAAAAGAGGGAGAAGCCGGCCGTAGTTCCGTTTCGACATATTTCAAAGAATTAGTAGCTTGCCCAGCCCAGCAGAAGCAGCCACGCGTCCGACTAGTATCCAGAGTGTGAGCCAAAGACCGAAGCAGTCCACGACCGTCCCGGACCTTGCCGAAGCAGTGAGATCGGAGTTTGGTAAATATGTTGTATCAGGTAAAAGACATCAGGAAATGTTTGTAAGTACCGCAGATGCGATGTGCGCATGATCGTAAGAGGCACATATTTATTTCAAAGCTGTGCTGGTAATTTCTGCATACGAGTCCGTACGATACCCCACCGCAAGAGCTTTTGGTTGCTAAATTTACCCCGCTTGCTTGAAAACACCCTCCTTGCTTTCTCTGTATATAGTGCTTGCCATGTATTCATTTGTTGTGATAACTTGAGGCCGCCGTCAGCCACCCTCACTGTATTTCATTATTTTAATATACCTGTTTATCCTGTTCTTAGTATTCTTTCATTTACTATCTTGAGTAGAATTTTAACATCTAGTGCGCAGTCGCCACCCAGGTTCGAAACCCAGTTGAAGGCAATTAAAGCCTGCCTTGCTGGCCCTGTTACAGTGTCACGACTATATTGACCCCTGGAGTGTCTTTCTTCACTGAGACTGCCCGGAGCAAAAGTGGCCTTTTCCACTATAAAGCTAAAGGTGGCGCCCGAGAAAAACCGAGAATAGTGAAAAGCGCCAAGGTTTGATAATAGGGGAAGGTAACCCCCTGACAGACTGAATCAAGGATTTATATTTGTATAATTGTTTTTTATGGAGACTGTGTTGGATTTGAAGGAAGATTAAGGATTTCCGCTTCCATTTTGTATGAAAAATCAAATTTGGAATTCGAGGAAACTCTTCCAGATGTGGAATTGATTTATTTTGTTTTTTATTGAAGTTCTCTATGGAAGCAAATGTCTTACATTGGGTATTTTCCACAATTCCAACGTAAATTTCTTTCAAATCCAAAGCCATACCGCAGTTTCTCATTCAAGAATGAATCATGTAACAGTTGCTGATTGCTACTGTCCGCTGAAATGGTTTCTTAGCCGTGAAACCGAGGTATGGCTTCATATTTAGAAGATTTTTCCGTCGAGTGGAAACCCTTTTCTATTAACTGTGTAAACTTCCCAATGTGAGTGAAACATTTGCTTGAGTTGAAAAACGAAATGTGATCCTCCTGCAACCCAACGCATTTGTAATTTCCATATCTGAGAAACATTTTTCTGAATTGAAGTCTCATTTGTCACAGAAAATCGAATTAAAGAAATATTCCTTCTCAAATCAATGAGAATTGATTGGACTACTTTTCCTTAATTTCAAATATAATATTATATTTTTCTTTTTGCCCTAATTGTAACTCATGTTCATGTGAATCACTGATTTGGAATACGTTCGGATTTTTCAAAAAATGGCTTCGTAAACACCCGCAGTCACTTTTTCCACTTCGTCAATGTACCATTTTTTCTTCTTCGTCACAATTGTCATTTTTGAACATCATGAAACAGTTATCCGAATTTTTGTTACATCTTTGGAAATGTACAAGTTATCATTCGAAAATCACATCAACCTAGCAAGCAAAAGACATTCACTTCTACTGTTTGATCTTCGGTAAAACAAATTCCACAAATGATAATTATTTGAATTAATCCAAGCAAGTATTCTGAGTTTTTGTTTGATATTGATCTCCAAACTTTCTAGAAGGTCGAGTTCACGAGCTTTCTTTTTTATACAGTGACCTGCAGAAAGTAAGCATCATATGGGAAATTGTTTTATTGATAAATTTTGACAAATATCGTTACGTGCAATCGCTTTTGCAGCGAAAGAAACCTCAAAAGACGTTGTACAGTGCCGTTAGTCTTTTCGTGTTTGTCAGAAATCCAAAAAAAATATGTCTTAAAACACACTCATTTGAAAAAATATCGAAAAATGTTCGGAACGACATTTCATAGTCATGTACGAATTTTGAAAAAAATGTGAGATAGTAAAATAGAAATAATTTTTTTGCTATAAAAAAAGTTTCAAGTTGGAAAAATACATTTCTGACAAACTCAAAAATAATATTTTAAATAATATTTTGTAAATATTTGCAAGCTATTTCTATTTTATTCGGAGAAAATTGGAAATCTGTGAATTTGTAATGTGTTCAGCTGCTTCATAAGGGGTTACTGAAAAATCTTCAGGACATTATAATCCCGATACTGTTTATCATTCAATAAAGGACCATGTATCTACACAATTTTAATTTGAATTTTTCATTAGAACAAAATATTGATTTAATTTTTCACATAACAAGAACAAATTTTTAACTTTTTATTTTTAAACACTTTATAATAGAATTAAAAGCTGAAATAATTATAAACCAAACAATTTAATACATACTCGAAACTTTGTGATTGTCCATTACTCGATATGTCTACCCTGACGTTCAATACATGTAATTGTTCGGGATTTAATTTATCTGGACACATTTCGCAGCATTTGTGGTGTAATGTTACCAATACATTGTCGTATTACTTCTTCTAAATGGTCGATATTATGAAATGTTCGATGTTTATGAACCTTACTTTCAAGGTACTTCCATGAAAATGGATCCAAGAGCGTCAAATCTGGGGATCTTGCAGGCCATGAGTTTTCTGAATATCGTCCTAACCATTTATGAGGAAACTGTTCGTTAAGCCATGCTCTGACTTCAAAGGTACTATGTTTTGACTCTCCGTCTTGTTGGAAAAAGATATAATTTCTTCTTTGCGGCGGTAATCCACGTAAGAAATCAAAAAATTCGTTACTCAGAAACTCTAAATAATTTCGTGAACTAAGGTTGCCCCTAAAGAAGTAAAGCCCAATGATCTGCGTATATATATGCCGCACCAAACATTATTTTTGAAGAATAATTCACTATTGGCCTCTATCGTCCAATTTGGGTTCTCATCAATCCACCATCTAAAGTTCTGGGAACTGACAGTACCGTTTGATGTAAAAGTCGTCAGTATATACAATTTCTGTAGGGAAATGTTGGTATTCTTCAATCATACCTTGGAACCAAAATGAAAAATTTAAGCGGACATCGAAATCTCCATCGAGTAAGATGTGGGTGAATTTTGGTTTGTAGGCACGACATTTATTGTCCTTCAAAATTCCTCTTATGGATTTTTCAGATATACCAGTTTGTTCCTGCCTCTCTGATTGTGCCATCTGTGGATTTTCTGTGACCGATAACAAAACATTAAAAGTACCTTCTTCATTAGTGACGGGATGTGGAATTTTGTTACGATTTTTCACACTGCCTGTAGCTTTAAATTTGTTTAGAATACGCAACACAGTGGATCCATGGATATTCTTATGTGGATATCTAGCATTGAATATATCTGCTGCTTCTCTGGAACTATGAAAACGCTCGCCACATATTGAGACCAGCTCAATTTTTTCTTGCAAACTTAGCTTTTCTTGGGGCATCTCTTATTATTGTTAACGCACAATAAAATGTGGAATAACTATATCAATGAGAAAACTATACAAGAAAGACGATAAAAATACCTGGATAAATAATAACACTACTCAATCGTTTGACAACTCTTAATAGCATATTAGAATTATTACTCAATTGTTTCATGGCCTCTTTGATCATGAGGAAATCGGTCTATGTACGCATCAACAATGATAATATTGTAGATATGTACGATTCCAACAATTTGCCAATTTTTCGAATAAAAAATTCAAATTAAAATTGTGTAAATGCAAGGAATATCATTAATAATAAACAGTATTGGGATTATAATGTCCTGGAGATATTTCAGTGACCTCTTATGAAGCAGCTGAACACATGGCAAATTCACAGATTTAAAATTTGCTTCGAATAAAATAGAAATGGCTTGCGAATTTTTACAGAATATCATTTGAAATATTACTGTTGGCTTCACTAATGAGTTTCTCTGCCAGAAATGTGTATTTTTCCAAATTGAATTTTGTTTATGGCAAAAAATTTGTTTTTATTTTATTATTCTTAGATTTTTCTCAAAACATGTACGTAGCTATACAATGTCGTTCTGAACAACTTTTTCTTTTAACATTTTTCGATATTTTTTCAAATAAGTGTGTTTTGAGACATAATTTTTCATTTTTTTGAATTTCCCGCCAAACACGAGAAGATGAACGGCACTGTACAACGTCATTTGGGGTTTCTCCTGATGCAGAAGCGATTGTATGTATCGAGGTTTGTCAAAATTTATTAATAAAATAATTTCCCATATGATGCGTACTTTCTGCCGGTCACTGTATACAATATTTCAAGCTCGTTAACAAAATCAACCTGATATTTTGAACCATGTGGCCCATTAAATGATAAATGATTAGTATTAAACACTTTCATTGTTGTTGTACAAATTTAAAGCAGATTTGCTTGACCAAGAAATTTTATATGGATGTTACTTTCGACTACTCAAAAAATTTTTTTGCAGTCTTCATACATGACTTTTTCTGGCCAGACACACCACACCACTGTTCTACTACCCCAAACCCGATGAAGTATAATAAGTAGTGGTTTACGGTAATTTTTCCTTCAAGCGATCAGCGAAGTTATCGGTTTTTACGCAGGAATAGTTTTCACTCAATTTGTCTACTATATACTCCATACGGGAAACGATAGTCATTTATTTTTCTGGTTTCCTTCATAATTCGACATTATAATATGTGAAGTAAACAAAATACTGAATATTCAGTATTATCTCCACCTGAAGAAGCTATTGTATAGCGAAACACGAGTCGTGGTTCTGTAAACCCAGTGTAGTGAAAATCATTTAGTGAAGTGAGTGCCTTTTGTTTACTTCAATATGGATGTTCATCAAGTATCGGCCACATCAATTCAAAATTATAATATGTACCATTTTGAATGAACCCTATATTTTGAGTCGAAGATGATGATTATTCTACTGAGAATGGATATACTATACCAAATTGAAGATTTCGTGTCTTCTCTTTTCCCGCCATGAAATCCTCTCTGTAACCATATTTCGACAGCAATAACAATATCAAAATCAGAATTCAAACAACTCCTAAAAAATCGGCAGAATTAGTGTTTGTATATTCAGAAGGAATGTAGACGAATATATGTGATAGCACAATATTTACCCGCGAAATGGAATCAAACATTGAACAGTGTATATTTTTGTATAGTGGATATACAGTGTCCGCCAAAAAGTTTGTGCATATCCGAATACCTAAAAATCTATTTTGACACATGTCACGTGATCGCTAGTATGGCGGCAAATTGAAAAAAATTGCTATGAAAAGGCGAAAAGTGAGGTAAGATAGCAAGATATCAAAGAAAGTTATTTGAAAAAGTTACTTAGAATCCAATTTAATGCACATAAACGAAGTTTCAAGAGATAATATTGAATATTTTCCCATCTATTTAAAAATATCAAATTTTTTTCTCATGAACAGCTTGACTATACTAAAACATTTGCATTTCAATGATAATGACAAAACTTTCTCATTTTCTCCTCACCAGAGGGCACTATATTTGAAAAATAGGATTTTGTCAGAACCCTTGCTGTTAGATCGGTTCGTATCTAACAGTTATATCAGAATTCCACGACAATTGTGATGACAGGACACTCCAAAAACATGGTGCTTTCCAGCTTATAATCAAGTTCCGATGATGATCATGGATAAGCGTTCCACTTCGCACATAAACATGTAAATTATAAGTCTCTTAAATTTGACTCACTTTTTCTTTCTGAATATTTCCACAATTTTTTTGGCAAATATAAACATCGAAAATAAACCATACTGAAATGAAATCAGGTTCATTCAGTGATCTACATCGGTGTCCGTGGGCATATTCCTCAATTATGTCACAAAATTCACTTTCCAAAATACTATTTCGTGTTCTTTTCAAACAAATACCTACCTTCCTACTTATTTATCACATCAGGATTCTATGATAGAAGAGCATAGTAAAATTCCTTTTTTCCACAAAATCAAAATGTAGTACACCATACATGCTTTCTTGAGTATAAAATGCACCAGAACATGAAATTTTGATCTCTTGAAAATAGTCAGTGTTTAAGTATTGCAACAAAATTCCACTCATATTCCACAAGATAGCCATGGATTTCATTTGACAGAAAATACGTAAACTTATTGCAACAAAAGTCTAAGTAAGAACTCCATATTTATACATAGTGACGTTGATAATACCAGCAAGTTTTTGGTTGATTATGTCAAAGTTAAGTCAGCAAGGAAAGATCGAAATTGTTTTGATTGTGCGAGGAAATTACAAAAGCTATAGAGAAGCCGCAGCGATTTTCAACGAGAGGCATACCAATAAAATTATTTCATATGTAACTGTTGGAAGAATTGTTTCCAAGTTCAAAAATACTGGGTCCGTGGAAAACTTATTCAGAAAACAACATAGGCACTGGGTTACTGCTGGGGAAACAGAGTTTGAAGTTATACAGATTGTAGTTGGAACTCCAAGAACATCAATTTGTAAATTGTCTGGGAATTTGGGTTTATCTTCAACTTCTATCCAAAGATTGCCAAAAAAAAACAAATTCTAGCCTTATAAACCAAAATTTATTCACACGCTCCACGCTTGTATTTTTCCTTTTGGCTGCAGGGACAAATTGAAGAAAATGAATCATTTACGAAATTCATTTTATTTAGTGATGGGTCAACTTTCACTTCAAATGGTGTTGTTTCATCTCAAAATTGTAGATGGTGGTCGGATGAGAATCCACATTTTGCAGTAGAAGCCCGTGATCAATATTCATTCAAAGTGAATGTTTGATGCGGGATTTTTAATGACAGAATAATTGGACCATTTTTCTTTCGTCGGAATTTGAATGCTGAAACTTACTTGGATTTTTTGAGGAACGATTTCTACAATGAATTAGACAATTTCACATTAGAAGAAAGGCGAAAAATTTATTCCCAACAGGATGGGGCTCCCATCCATAGTACTTTGGCAATAAGGAATTGGCTGGACACCACTTTTCCTGGAAAGTGGATAGGTAGGTTTTCAGAAATTCCTTGGCCGCCACGTTCACCTGACCTGACCCCATGTGACTTTTCTTTGTGGGGCTATTTGAAAAATGCTGTTTACAAATTTAGACGTTTTCGAAATATTGAGCACTTGGAAGAAACTATCATTGTGCAGCAGAAATTTCTCCAAATTTTTTGTTGAACGTTCGAAAAGTGATATACCATAAAACGATTTTATGTATAGAAAAAGAAGGAAGGCATATTGAGACATGAGTTGTTATTATATAGAAATAGTTGAACATTTTTTGTTTTGTTTATAGAATATTTGAATTACTTGATTGAATAAAAAAACCTGTTCTGCAGAATGTCTTTTCAGGACCACATCTCATCATTTCGAATTGAGTTATACATTTATATCTAACACCAATAATTAGCCATTGATCAATGCTGAGAAAACTATGAAAATATTCAGAATTTCTATTTTAGATTAATAGTGCGATACATTAAATAGTTTTCCAGTTTATGTACGAAGTGAAATGTTCATGCACGATTATCATCGAAATTCGATTATAATCTAGAGAACACGATGTTTTTGAAGTGTCATGTCATCACAATGGTCGTGGAATTCTGATATAACTATTAGATACGAACCGATGTAACAGCAAGGGTTCTGACAAAATCCTATTTTTTAAATATCGTGCGCTCTGGTGAGGAGAAAATGAGAAAGTTCTGTCATTATCATTCAAATGCAAATGATTCATAAGAAAAAAAAATATAATTTTAAATAGATGGGAAAATAATTTAAAAAAATAGCTATTTCCAATTTTCTTGAATTATCTCTTGAAAGTAAATGTACATAAAATTGAATTCTAAGTAATTTTTTCGAATACCTTTTTTTGATATCTTGCCATCTTACCCCACTTTTCGCCTTTTCATAGCATTTTTTTTCAATTTTCCGCCATACTAGCGATCACGTGACATGTGTCAAAATCGATTTTTAGGTAATGGTAACTTTTTCCCAGAATATTTTTTCCAATACTCTAATAATAAACTTTTTTCCCATATGGTACATACTTTTTGGCGGACACTGTATATTTGAAACACTAATTATGTAATACGCTAGTTCATTCCAGTTCTTTTTCACTTTGTTTCGAAGACTTAATTTCTAATGATCATCATCGCGTCAATAACCGCCCATAGTAAAAAAATCAGTTAGATACCTTTATATTGAGAACTTGGTTCTAATATCTTCAGCAAAATCGTGTATAAACTCAAGTTTATCCGAAGGTGGGATGGATTGAGACTGTTCAATTTCCATAGTATGAAATTATTATGAACTTGCTCCATTCAAGGGAAACAATAATCGATACCATCATGCACCAGCTTCATCAGATTAGCCTGGCAGAAGCTCAGTTGGAATACAAAATTATGTTACATTTGGATTCCAAATTAAATTTATCGTTCTCTGACTGGATGTGGTAATTCAAATTGCAGCTTTCGAAATTGTCATAGAAAGTGCTTCTTTTCAAGTTCTCATCCTCTGCAGAGCAGTTTCTATCAAAGTATGGAAATGATAAAAAAACGAGCGAGGAAAGTTCTTCCGCATTTATACCGATGTCCTGATCAGAAATCAATCTCTCAATTGCCTGACAATATATTCGGAATCAAATGTTTTTAATTTATTTGACATTTGATTATTCGTCATTGGCCAGAGATTTGATTTATTCCATAATTCCAATTGAAATTGAATTGAATTAGGTGATGGAATGAATCATCAGAAATTTTTAACTGGGATTTTATGGAAAAAAAATCATGAACTTGATTCCTATACTTGATAATAATTTATTCGTTGGTCGAAATAGCTATTGGAACTCCTTGACCTGAAGGTAATAATAATTTATGTTCTCAAAAACTAAACATATTAGTTGGAAGTCGAAGAAAATTCTTTTCCACTGAAGAAATTAACTTTGGATGAAACTTCCTCTATGAATAGATGAACTGATATAATACGACACGCTCTAGTATTTATATTAGGGTATAGATCAAAACTTGGGTTCACCCTTATGACTAGTGAGGCATCTTCCAGTGTGGCGTAAACATTTCTCTCAAGCGACATACTGATCCAATACAAACAGAAAGCAATTTATTATCGATCGATTGAATGAGAACGTCTTCAGAGATTGTGTTACTCCTTATGTGAGGAATTACGGTATACATTCATGTTCATTTTCGCAAGAGTAGCATGGATTAGTGTTCATTGTCAAAGAACTTGGATATATCCGGGTTGGCATTCGATATTTACGATTATTAATAATAAGGATGAAAACAAATACATTATAGAATTGCATGGTAAAGAGTTGCACATTTTCCAAAATCAGCTTTCACAACACAAAAAGATGAAATAAATAAAAATATAGTTGTATTCTGAACATAAAATTCGTAAAGAAAGTTATGAATTGTAACTAAGTATCTTCATTCAGTAGGGTTAGGACGTCTTCCCCAACTGCAGAAAAATGATTCACTGCATTGACAACACTGAACTGCACAAAAAATTGTTCTTAATTCTCCTTCTCCATATGAGATATTCATATCAGTGGTGCATCCCGGCGATATACACAAGGAACCCACAGACCATGAGACCGCTACATGTTGCATGATACATGTAGACCGCTACATGTTGCATGATACGTAGCAGCGATACAAATCCCATCGTGTGTGTGGTTGTATCAGTATATAGCCGGGATCCAACGGCGCGTGGAGTGGCAATCCTGGATTGAGGGTTGAGTGTCAAGGTTGGCGCAACGAAATGTGTCGGGCCGTTCCCACGGCGCATGTAGGATCGCGGTTTCAGACGTGGATACGCAGCGGTTGTAGACTGTTGTACGCCGGCAGTGTTGGCGGTAAAAATTTGAATAATTTATACTGATTTGCTCTTCAATTCGCTTCCAGGCATCATTAATTAAATTCCTGTTTTTATGATTTGTATCTCGTGGGTTCCAAATAATCGGCTCGGCTTCATAGAGGGATAAAAATTCCAACACCACTTCGTTCGACCATTCCATAGTGAAAGCTACCACGGCACTGACAGTACCACGCGCCTAGCCGCATCGTTGGAGCGGTATACACGTGTTGAGCGCCATCGTCCGAGCTCTTTTGAACCGTGTTCATTTACCGACAGACGACGGGACTAACCGCGCCGACCGAAGATCGCCGAGCCTGCCCTATCCGACGGCGCGTGAACTGGCAAGTTTGGCGCGAGGAGTGCCACTCCACGATTCCATCTCATCGTGTGTGGAAAAGTTGATACTTGATACAAATATCTTATATTTGTATAGCGACTTGTATCGCGACATGAAGTGCATCTGTGCATGCGTCTGTGGGTGCCTTATCTTCTTGAGTGGTATCAATCAACTGAACTACGATGAGAACGTTAACTCTGATATGTACGAAAGCGCTGAACGGACATACGGAAATAAATATTATAATTGCCAGTTGAAAGTGACAATTATATATAATTGTCAGTTTCAACTGGCAATTATTGATAATTGTCAGTTCTAACTGGCCAATTATGTATAATTGCCAATTTGTGTTCCACACAGATTCCTTAAACTGACGTTATATGAAAAAATCAAAAATGCTTTGATTGAGAGTCTTAATACTGGTCTCCATAGTCAGCAATTATTCTTAGAGATGACTGTTTCATAGTTCTATAATGAGTGAACATTTAATCAAACACCATGAATGTATAGATGAATTATTGCATATTTAATTAGCGATAATCATTACGGATTCAACAAAACCAGATTTGATGAAACTTTGTTCATATAGCATAACAACCTATACCATTACGTATGAATAATTATCAGTAATTGCCAGTTGAAACTGGCAATTATGTATAATTGACAGTTGCAACTGGCAATTATTGATAATTGCCACCACGATATCATTTCCACCACTTTCGGAAAGCAAAGTAAGATATTAATATGTCTGAGGAGTCGTGAAGGTGTGCTTAAAATATTTTCTCAGAAGCCTGGAAAATGCTCGGTAGTGAAAATTGTATCAACGATCTAGGTAATATATGATTCATTAGAAAACACTCGATGGTAGACCATTGGAGCCGACAACATTCTTTTTGATACGATGACGATAGACAGTGGTGCAATTAAAATGATTTTCAGATTCTTGTAGGCTTCCGTTACGGTAAAGCAAGCTAACAAAGCGATCAGAGTGAGACACTGAATTGAAATGTTCATTTATGATATTAACTCTGCAATCAAATGACAGCATTGGTCTATCCGGTAATAGCTTTGGTATAGAATAAACATAGCTACCAAAATACTTCGGCTCATTTGACCCCATTATGTAATAGAATTGCTCTTATTGGAGGTTCACTGGATTGTTTTTCATCGAATGGATGAATTCTTTCAATGTCAGTTTTGAAAAGTGCGCTGATGGCATCACCAAGCAGATATTTTTTTTATTTCTACTCCTATTCATCTGTGTACTGTACAATTTTATATTTTCCTTACTCATCATTCCTATATGTGGAATTCAATTATATAATTCTATTTGTGAATGTTATGTGTGAATAATAGTTTTTTTTTATATGTTAAGATATGTTGATTTTATGTTATATCGATTTTTGTTCCCTATGCCCTACTAGGGTTTTTCCATTGTTTATATTTATATATGTGATACTCCTGAGAACTATGAAATCGCAATAATGGATACTGGGAAATGAATTCTATTCTATTCTATGGTACGTGGGTAAGGGTACATCGCGACCTATGAGATTGTGACCCCTTTTCTAGCTATGCGGTTGATAATTTCTCGATTTTCCATAGCTGATGTTTCTTCCTTCTCCTGGTAGGAACTGTAGTCTACTCATCTACTAATTCCATTATTTTCAGGTATTCTTTTCGTTGGCGGTGACTTGTCAGGATTGCTGTTAGTTTGCAATGGTTCTTGCATTCGTCACCCTTACCCTTCATCCCTTGTAGATCTTCCAAATACTCGTATATTTTATGATCCACTCCACTCTTCTAGTTGCTATCGTATTACTGCTGATTTCGCAAAAAGATTTAGGTTCTGAGAATGGAGTTTCAGCTTCTTGTTTTGCTAGTTTATCTGCTGTTTCATTTCTCTCCAATTATATTTTTTTCTCCAGTTCCATCTTTGTACCATATGATGGAGTTTCTGTTCAGATCTGGAATGGTAATTTGGTGCCACTTGTGCCTGATGAATCCATTCATTCTGTGTAGTCTTTCCCTCCACACTCTCCACGGAGATGTTGTGAAAAATGATATTCAGGGCCACCTCCATAGCGGCTTACTGAATAGAAATGCAATTTGCTCCGTGGTGGAGTTTACCGAATATGTATTTGAAGGCAAGCTTATATCGATAACAATAACCCACAAGTCTCCACATTTCAGTAATTGTTCCAACTCTTCTTCTCCATAACTGATGCAGGAATCCACCATCAAACAATCACCATATCAGAGTTCGGAATAAATCTGAATTCGGGCGAGTTTGTGTACATATCAGATATGTCGAATTTCCATGTCAAATAGTCTCTGAGGAAAATGACTGTGTTCGATAGACAGACGGACACTGAGCCTCAAAGTCGTCGAAGAAATTTTTCTTCGAAACAATGGCCCAACGCGAGGACCGTGTGATTCAATTGTGAATAAAGGTTTTGAAATCTGTTTTATTCGGGTGAATATGTCATATGTACCGAGTGTTGACAGGAAAATTTGTGCGGAGGAAATGGGCAGTATATTTGAAATTTGGAGAGAAATGGGGGAAACGTCATACTCGTCAGTCGTCGGGTAAGTCGAAAATTGGAAAAACTAAATTTGTGTTTGGCTTTTCATTACTAGATTACGGGGCGATTATTCTGCACACTTCAGGTTATTCATAACCATATGCATAGGATATTGTTTCACGAAAATTGAGACTAGTTGCGAAATATAAAAAATATAAGAGTAAGAAGGAAAGCGGATGTCAGTTACACTGGTAATAATAAAATATGAGGTTTCTACGGGAGGAACGGATTCGATATTTCAATGATGAAAAATATATAATATAAAACGGGGGTATGCCCTCTTGTATTCGAATGGATTTGAATGTTCGTTATTATTTTGAATTCGTTAGTTTCATTCCATTCTCAAAGTAGAGGTGACTTTATATTTATTTATTTTTTTATATTATTGGGACTTTGTTTTTAATTAATGTTTCTGTGCGAACCCCTTGAAAGAGAAAACGCAGAGTTCACCAGTGTGAGCTGAAGCTCCTGTATACAACAAAGTGGGAATAGTGGACAAAAAACAATGGGGTCAAACGAAGCGTTCTGTGAAAACAGAGAACATCGAATATGAAAGACTAGATCAACCCAGTGTTGCGTTACATGTCCTGAAAAACCATTATGGATTTATTTTGACACTTATTCGAAATTAATGAGATCTGCGACTTGATTGATCGTCGAGGGATGTCTGATCATGGAAATGTGTTTGTTTTGTCAACATAATTTTTTACTTATTTTCCATGTTGATGGAAAGAGGACGTAGAGTGAAAGGATGAGGGATAATAGTGCTTCTGTCTTTGAGCAGCCAATCGATTGTTATCAGATAAGCATATCCCATAATTGGCGCCATGGATTAATCGGGGATACTATTTTAAAATGATTCTAGAGATATATACGGGTATTACTGGAAAGTTTCGAATCGATTCTTGATAGAAATGTTTCTAATTACCTAACACATGTGATGGTTGGTTGGTTAGTAGGTTGAAAGCTGACGAGCCAGAGATAGGGTTGGCACTTAGCTTCCCTTGACACTGCGACCAGCTGGGGTCTATTGTATCACTCTGTCGTCAGTGGTTCCTCATTCAAACAGGTTTGTGCCTTTAATTAGGTTAAGAAGCCTGTTGATAAGGTTCTTCGGATTCATGCCTGTTTCCGGGCTGATCTCTCCAAAGGTTTTGTGTCGCCTACTACTTAGGGCGTCATAGTCGAAGATAATATGAGAGGCTATTTCCTCCTCTCCATCACACAGCCTACACTCCACGGTTTCCCTGCGTACTCCCATGGTGCTTAGGTGTTTTCTTAGGCCGCAGTGTCCAGTCAACAGACCTATTATTATACGAGCCTTCGTTCTGTTCAGGTTCAGAAGGTCAGCCGTCAGGGTCTGGTTTGAATGCCCTACCATGACTTTGCTGTGTATTTGCCCGACAGTTTGATCCCAATATTGTTGGTGTCTTCTTTTTATCCACTCGTCGATCAGGGTGCTGCATCGGTTTTTGCTAATCCCATGTGCAGGTTCTGGCCCTGTGAATAGCGTTTCAGATGCTTGTCTAGCTAGCTGGTCCGCTTTGACGTTGCCTTCAGTGCCTCTATGACCTGGCACCCATATCAAGGTGACCTTGTTGTGTTTTGCCAGCTCGATGAGGTTCTGGAGGCTGTCTCAGACCACTTTGGACTTTATCTGTATAGAGTTGAGTGCTTTGATAGCACTTTGACAGTCAGATAGAATGTAGATGTGTTTTTTCCTATAACCACTTTCTAGATTCTTCTGAATGCATACCATGATAGCATGTGTTTCAGCTTGGAATATCGTGGAGCATTTGCCAAGTGGTATTATGTAATCCCTTCTTGGCCTCACCCCATGTATTCCTGCTCCCGTTCCTTCAACTGTCTTTGAACCGTCTGTATACCAGACTATGTCCGCAGTTGATTGTGATTCTATACTCGGGGCCCATCCAGATCCATCAATTCGTGTTTCGAATGGTTTTTCGAATGAGTATAGGGGTTGCATGTAATCTGAAATCATTTCGAGTTCTTCGATGTTGATTACATGAGTGATTCTGGTATGTCCAGTTGTTCGGATTCTCCAGCTCTTTGTTTGTTTCAGTCTGTATGCACTCATCCTGGCCTCTCCAATGACATGTAAGTCAAGGGGTTCGAGGTTTAGGATGATTTCCATTGCAGCTGTTGGAGTGCTATTCATTGCACCCGTGATACATGTGATAAAAAAGCTGTTAGACTTTTCTGCATCAACTTCTGGTAGCGATATTGCTTACGATTAACAAAATCAGAAGTCTAGCAATTTTCCTATTGATGCTTTCACTTTAACTAAACGAGAGTTGGCCCCTTTTATTTTACTGAGGAAAAGCACCTGGTTATTGAAGCAATATGTATAAACTGTTGGATAGCATGTCCTCATCAGCTAAGAGTACTCTGCTCAAAATTCCCAACAAATGGTGTCTGGGAAATCGTTTCCCGGAGGAGATCAAAGAAATTATCATAGTCCTTATACCCATCCAAATGAAGATCCAAATTTTGCAACTTATTACCGTCCAATATCTCTTATGTTTTCTATCACGAAAACGTCTGAACGTATAATTAAAGCTAGGTTGGATTGGTTTTTGGATAACGATTCCAAATTACCCTCTTCACAATATGGATTTCGATGTGGGATGGAAACTATAGAAGCCGTTACCCAATAAGTAACAGATATACAATGCTCATTTTCGAATAATTCGTATGTTGGTTTTCTCTTTGTAAATCTGAAAGGTGCATACGACACTGTCGATCTGAACTAACTAGGAATTCAATTTCGTTGGGAATTGATTCTCATATATCAAGCAATATTGCAAATATGTACAGAAATCGTAACATACAGGGTGTTTCCCAATAACATGCTAATATTTGAGGAGGTTGTTCTTGGGTCCATTTTGAGAAAAAAACTTCATATGAACATATGTCCTAAAGGTCTTAACTTTTGAAATAGGGTGCTGAAGTTTTTAGTAAAAAATATATTTTTTTATGATAACTTTGGTATGACCCTAGATATTTTCGTGAAACGTAGTACGCATCTTCTATGCATCAAAGGGCATTTTCTGCAGTACAACATATTTTTTTATTCTTGCCAGTGGCGTTCGTGAGTTATTTGCACTGAATCATTCTAAAGAGAAAAGTGATACGCCACTGTTTTTTCTCAAAATAAATCCTTATTCCTTTTTGAGTCAATCTGGTCTCGTGTTCTTTTTTGTTTGACGTACGGTTTTCGCATAAAAAATAAAATTCATTCAGTTGCATCTCGCTGGCCACTTACGAGAACATGTTTTAAGATGACCCCACAGGAAATAATCTGAACTATTGAAGTCCGAAGACCTAGGTAGCCATACCTGTAGTCCTCCGCGACCTATCCAGAGATTATTGTAATTTTGGAATATTGGCGCGCCAGGGCACTGAAGTGCTCTGGCGCCCCGTCGTGCATAGACCACAGTCGATTTCTTACTAAAATAAAGATCTCACATCGAAGCTGGCAATTCTTTTTCGAAAAACTGCCAGTAATAAGGGCCACTCAACCTCACATGAAGAAAATAGGGTCCTATTGAATAATCACCGCATATCCCAACCGACACATTAACGGAAAACTGCTCCTGGTGACGGGATTCCAAGATTGCATGTTCTTCAGCCCAAAAATGATTATTGTGAAAGTTTTGTATAGCGTTCCTGGAAAAATTGGCTCCATCGGTGAATAAAATTTCAGTATCAAATAATGGATTTTCATAGACTTTTTGAAGAAAACATTGGCAAAAGTTCATCCGTGATGGAAAGTCACAAGGAAGCAGCGCCTGAAACCGTTGGATATAGTAGGGATTCAATAAAAAGTCATGGAGATTTTTCCAAACAAGAATATGTGATATATTCAAATTGTTCCCAATTTTTCTTGTACTTAAACCGGGATCTCCCTCAATTGATTCCATGTTAATGAGAAACACCCTGTACATATCAAAGAGTGAAATAATGTCTTGCATGAACCATGGTTCCGTTCAAAGCGCGGTTCTGAGTCCTTTTCTTTCAATGCATTCACTTATAGCTTTCATTACACATTAAACTCTGCCGTTAAATCATACAATATGTTGATGACTCTTGTTTTCATACCATACAGGATGACTTCAATCAACCTGTTGAAATATTGAAATATAATGTGATACGAGACAGAAGTAAGTAACATATCGGTAGCCAGCTATGATTTCATTAAAAACTGAAAAACGTCTTATTCAGCTGACTACAAATATACAATAGGTGCATGTTGGTCGAATATTCATAAGAAAACAATGACTTCCCTGGCTAATACTTCGACAGACGTTGGATAACTCCTGATGGATAATCACCCCGGTTACTTTAGCAATAAATCCAGCAATATTTTTATACCCTGCCAGCCCCATATTCCATCAGAACGTCCACAAAGCAGAACAATAAAAAATGGAAAGAAGAATGTTCGATTCAGTCTGTGGATATCCAAAGTTTTGGAAAACTAGCAATAAAGATGCAGAATTTTCAGAGACACCCAATCGGAAAAATTACACAGACCATTGGTTTCGTCGAACTGCGGCGATGTTATTTGCTGATAATAGTGGAAATATCACAAATTCAAAGAGACACAGTGGCTGGAAGTCGCCGAATTCACAATTCAATCACAAACAAAATGAAAATTGACAAGACCATCTAAAAATTATCACATGAAAACAGTCAACATGAATCGTGTACTCCACCTTCATGTTCGGACATTTCGCAGACTTCGTGTCTACTCGTCCAAAAACAGTATTTTCCGGAATTGTTTCCCCAGAACTTTTTTCTATGCGCTCTTCATTATCGTGCTGAAAACCTTGAACTTCATAAGTTTCTCACTCGTGCGATAGAAAACTCACCCAACGGTGGAGAACACATGCAGAACTATAAAAAATGCACGATGGAACAGCAAGAGTAAGCGGTGAAACGTAATCCTCCTGCTAACCCACGGCAAGTACACAAATCTGGGTTAAATATTGCTGTGAATATCCAAATAGTTTTTGCTGTCTCAACAGAGTTCTGATAAGGGTCCAATATCCTAAAAGTAACGAGCCATTCGATTTACCCAACTCTTTCGGGTTGTTGTCATCATACCGACGTTTGAAAGTACATAAGTTATATTTGAAAGTTCCCGAGAAAATGTAAGTTTCTCAACACTGTGGAATTGGCAGAGAAAATTGCTAGATACGAGCAGAGAGCGAAACATATTACAGGGTAGCGAGCTTCTGCATACTTTGAGTATATAACGGAAAAGGTTGGAGATCCAATTCATGAGATGAGTAGAAGCAAAAGAAGATATCATACTTCGACCATATGATCAAGTAATAGTTGAAATAGTTCAAGAGCTCGTGAACCCTCTGGGTAACGGTCTTTCTGTAAGGCAAGAAAGTCTTTCAGTGAAGAGTCATAGCATGCTGAGAACGGTAACCACCACCTGGCAAGCATCATGTTTTATAAAGTGTAAATAAAATTAAAAAAAAACTTGTCACTGTAAGCTTGAAATTTTAAAACGAATTAATTCATTCATTGTAAAGTAGAAAAACAATTGACTGGCGATTTCTATGGGCATAAGTACCTGACAGGTGAACCGAAAGGTGCAGTATCTGAGTTATAATTAACTTTGTTCTGTAAAATTGAAATTTATATATATTTATATATTGTTATGATACGAAATATGTGTTCAGTGTAAAAAGAATAAAAAGTGATATAATTATACTTATATATCACATAAATACCTGCTATGTTTGTTTGGCAATTTTTCTGTACATTTTGCTTTTCTGAAACCTTGTACCATTTTCTAGTCGACGCATATGTCTCAAGAGTTTAGCAGTTGAGCTTTTCTATTGTCATAAGTATGTTGCCAACAATTCATTTGATTTGCACAACCTATAAAAAATATAGAAGGCAAAATTCATGAATAAACTTTAGATCTCAAGTAGACAAAAATAATATTCAAGTTGGAACATCCTGTATGCTAAAATCAAATCAGAAGGAAACATGATACCGACATGTCGAAACATTCTGATGAAAAATGATAAAATATAAAATTTTGAGTACAGAAAGATATCAGATATGAATTTTAGATAACTCTGTATATATTATGTAAGGTATAGAAATGTAAATTGTATATAAAATCCATAGCATAGTTAAGAATAAGAAAAAGTGTCATAGAAAGTGAGTGAAAACCTAAAATTTGTGAGAAAAAACAATGAGTGATGGTTGCCAGGAGGCAAAATGACGAGGATTTGGAGACATTAAAAACTAATTTTGGAAAGAAAGCCTTAACAAATTTTGCTCATTTGAAACTACAAGAATACACCAACAACAGAAGTGTAACAGGTATTCGACAATCAATGCCCAAATCAAAAAACCAACTGGCGTAAATACGACCAAGAAAAACCACTCACCTTCAGAATACAGCAAAATTACTATCTGTGGTGTTGCCAACTACAGGGGCGCCCTGAATCAATGAAACTGCAACTTTCTATAGCCACAGAATATGCCAGGATTCACGGGAATACTCAAGAGAGACGAATAACAAGTACTTTTCAAACCAAAAGTAAATAAAGTGAGCGTATTCGTGTCAGACACTTCTTTCGGGTACTTTTGATGACTTTTATCCACTGATTATGATTATAGACCGATATCTCTAATATCGATTATAGACCGATACCTCTTATAACGCATCTATCAAAAATTTTCGAAAAAATAAAAAAAAAACGGTTAGCTTTTTATATATCCAAATATAATCTAATATCGAGTATGCAGTATGGTTTTAGAGAGAATATCTCCACCCAAGACTCGTTGTTGGCACTAACTACGAAGATTTCCTCTGCTCTGGATGGGAACATGCCAAGTCTATGTGTATTTATTGATCTGTCTAAAGCTTTCGACACTGTAAGCCATAGTCTCCTCTTACAGACATTGGAAGATATTGGCATCAGAAATAATTGTTTAAAACTTTTCGAAAGTTATCTTGCCAATAGATTCCAGTCTGTCAGAGTGCAAAGCGATCAAATGCAAATTGAGTATGGAGTTCCTCAAGGGACTGTTTTGGGCCCAATCCTTTTCAATATTTACATCAATGGCATATTCTCTATCAGGAGCAGTGGAGAAATACTAGGTTTTGCTGATATTTTATAAAGCAGACACCTGGCAAGAATTGAAAAACACAGTGGAGACAGACCTTCCTTCATTAAAAAAATGGTTAGAAAACAAATTACTTACTGTCAACCTGCAAAAAACCCACTACCTACCTTTTAGCTGTAATCGGTCCAACACGCTATCATTCGATAGTCTCACGGTTACCACAATGAGTCAACAGTATATAATCCTGCCTAAATTTTTTTTTAAATATCTGGGAGTAATGATAGACACGAATCTCAAATGGGATTCCCGTATTAACTTTGTCTGTAATAAGTTACGTATGATTCCCTATAAGTTCAAATATCTGAAAGACATATTACCTTTCCATCAGCTCAAAGTACTGTACCATGCATTAGTTGAGAGCCACTTGCGATATTGTATAGTCGAATGGGGAGGGGCATTGAAAACACATATTCATCCTCTGGAAATACTGCAAAAAAGGTTCCTCAAGCTGATTATGTCCAAAGACTATAAATATCCATCTGAAGAACTATTTCATGAAGCACATGCATTCGATTTTCGTCGGCTTTTTTATAATAATATCAATATAAAATACCACCGAGAAAAACCTATTAATTCAAACCTACCTAATCATAATCACCAAACTCGAATAAAACACCATTACAAAATCCCACAAATGCAAAAATATATTGGCCAGCGGTCATACCAATATATGGCTCCGAAAATGTATAACTCCATACCTCTCCATATACAAAAAATTTATAACTTGATTCTATATAAGAAAGAGTTGAAGATCTTCATTCACAGCCAACCTAGGGGAAAAGTTGCCGACATGGTAATGTGATTTTTTATTTTAAAACCCTATACTCCGAAACTTTAGTAACGTTCTAATATGTCTTGTTTAGTCCAGCTCTATGTATGTATGTATCCATGTGTGTATTTATTTGATTCATTCTTCTCTTATTCCTTTATGTCCACATTTTAATCTCATTTTAAATTTATTTTCAACACCTTTACTCATAGTATACTATTGTAATCATCAGTCATATGTGTTTTATTAACTTTTAATCCTGTGCTCTTATTTAGTTATTTATGAATAATTTCATTTATTGTATCGTGAGGAATACGAACTACATTGTTTTATTACATATACTAGATTTTAATTATATTTAGTGCATGTTGTTTTATAACATTGTGTTATTATGAACTTTTTAACTAGTTATTTTTGTACATTTATTTAATCATATATTTTCTTGAAACTCCCTATTTTTTGCGAAACAAGTGTTCTACACTTATCGTTATGATTACTTTATTCATTGTAACCATCTTTAATTGTATTTATATTGCCAATAAAGTTTATTATTTGAACGTTATTTCCTATTCATGCTCATAAACTTAGTATGTCCCACAAGCATTCATATTTGCCAGTTACTTTATTGCGCATGAGCAAGGGTTTTGACATTTCTATTTCATTGGTTGATAAAAATATTAAAATTAAGATATATTTTGCAGGCTAGGTATATTTAAGGATTCGTTTTGAATAAAACGGAACATACAATAACAATCAACTTGAATGCATCTAGTTTAAACGCCGTAATTTTTTTATTAGGAAATAACCTATCCGTGAATGTTCAAATGTATTGTTTGAAGGCTCGAAGAGGGGGATATGTTAAAAAGCCTAGAGTGAATAATGGCAGACATACCGTCATCAAAGGATATCGCTTGTACCCCGTATTCGTCCCGCAAGAGTTTAATATTATCAGAGGATTCGAAATCACCGATCATCTTACAAAACACACGCGAAAAGAAGAGCATTATCAAACCAAAATCTCATAACATAATAGAAAAAAAAAAACATGAAAAAAGCAGGGCTGATAGTCAATTCAACGTGACAGACTACATATAGAATGGTAGAAAATTAAGAGAATATAACACTGACATATAACTTCATGAACTATTAAAATCTCCAAAATAAACTAATAAAAAACACAAAAATTAACCACAACAAATTCAAATCGAACTGAATAAAACAATGAACAAAAAAATATCTCAACAAGAACCTTCCGTCTTGGGGGCATGTCTATGTTGAGCAAATATCGATATTGGTGGACAAAAAAGATTGAGGCGGAGATATTTGTAGGGGAAATAACGAGCTGAATCCATAATCGGATCTCAATGGTATTCATAAACTAGAAGCCAGTGAACGAGTTTGGTTCGGGTAAACTGTATATTTTATCATGGAGTAAGCAACATGGAACAAAGTTGAGAAAAGACGATTAGAACTCCTGCAGATATTTATTTTCTACACGTCACCACTATCACTTTGTGCTGAAAACCTTGAACTTTATGAGTTTTCCGATCCGGTGATGGAAAATCCACTCAAACGTGAAAGATTTCATGTAACGTAACATATTTCAACTTTCGTATTAGGTAGCGAGCTTTTGGCTGCTTTGAGTGTAACTGGAATTGGGTGGAAGGTTCAATCTGATCGGCTTACAAAAAATAATTTCATACATCTACGGCAATAAGGACCAAGAAAAAGAATTCATTTGCGATGGAATGAAGTGATAATATTTTCCTTGATAATTGAACATGAGAATCATCGAATTATCGCAATCTATGTTCAGTCTTGAGTTATCTTATATTGGATGTGAACCCAAAATTAGATCCCACATCAAAGTTTCTTTGGTGACCACAAATTACATTTCACCTTTGGACTTTATGATATCGTCAGAGATTGACATTAGCCTACGAGTTCATTGTTACTACTTTTCGGAAAATAAATCCACCCCCCTTCTCTGAAAGTATGAGAAATACTGTCGCTAGGGATCATATTGGTACTGGTATGACATAATTCTTTAGGAATTTTAGAATTCTCAGTGATATAATTGTGGTGTATCCTATTGTCAGCTGGTATGATCTCAGTTCCCAAAATTTATTTCAATGTACAGTATCACACTCCACCAGAATGTGGTGGGGAGTGTCTGATTTCTCTTTTCTATACCTTCATATACTGTTCTCCTCCAAGCCCAGCTACCTGAGATATTGAGGGGTTTTCTGAGTTTGCAGCGCCCCGTAAGGAATCCCGTTATAATCTTTAGACTGATGATGCTGAGACTGAGTGATACTATGGATTTTCCTCGGATGAAGTTGCTGGAGAGCTCTTCAGCCTGCCGCATGCTTGCCATTGAGTCGTTCTTAATATTTTTCCTCCTTACTCAGTTCATCATGAAAAGACATGTTTCACAAGCCAAAGATCAGTGGTGCTAATATTCCTTTCCATGCCAGTGGAGAATGACTTCATTGTTTCCACCTGACTGATTTATTTTATGGAGGCATTACCTTCCCATCCCAGGGGTGCCGATGGCTGGTCAGGTTGACAAGAGTCTTATCGATATCTAAAGCCAAGCATAGTAGGGCGTGGTTAGTACTTGAATGGGTGACCACCGGACAAGGAAGTTCCACGTTGAATGTCCCAACAACTGTAGCGTAGTAGCATATTCGCAGCTGCAGGCGTCTTATCAATGAGCACGAGATTAGACGATAGATCTGCCGTCCTTCGGAGGGGACGTTGAGATGTCGGTCTCGAGTTCATGGATGTTGAGCTCGTTAAAGATTCCTACCTCTGAAACAACAGAGGATTCGGCAGAATTTCCCTGTTAGGAGGAGTGTGCTCACCGGCGTCGGTGTTTAGCCTTGGTAGCAGAAATAGGCCGACGTTAAATAAAGAAGGAAACGAAAAATACCTTCCCCTCTTCGAAATGATAGTGGGGGAACTCAACGCGTTCATGACTGCTTGGCTGATGAACAGAATTATGATGTACTTGTTCCTGAAGATCCTGTCAAACTTCTCTATATTTCGATAGCGGATATATTTCTGCTTGAAAAATGCTCGATGGTTTGTCCATGGCCCAATTCTCTCGGAGGACCCGTTTGTGTACCATATTGTGTGGGTGGATTTTCTGCTACACCTGAAGCAGAATTTTTTATCTTAGCTGATTTCTTTTATGACTCAATTTGTTGGTGGGTCTACCAGGTTTGCACCTTTAGTTGGGAGTAAGTCCCTTACATGGTTCATTTCACCTTCAATAGCCTGAGATGAGCTACCCATGGAGATCTCTCTACTAAGATGTAAAGAAGCATTAGTATGACTTCTAAAACTGCTATTGGAATTGATCTCATTGCTCTTCAAATGTGAAGGCATGCGGTCTCCGTATATTCTTCAAGGATTCACATCTTCCACGTATCGATTCTGAAGTAGTTCAGAGTCTGGGGTAAGTATTTCACTCCTTGCTGTATAAGTTATGGAAAAATACCGTGACGTTATGGCTGCCCCGAATGATTTATTAGAAGAAATACAAGTTTTTGATCTACGGCAGATATACATGCAAAATGTATACCTATACCTATAAAAATAAACAAATTCTACAAGAGACAGAACACACTTACAATACGCGTAGTGAATCGAATGATATTGTTGAAACAAATTTTGCCTGAAAGCAAATAGGCCAACGGTCATATGCCTACCTGCTACCAAAATATTTAATGCATTACCTGAAGAGTACAAATATTATTTGTACCACACCCATTCCTTTGATTTAATAAGAAAAATTATAAAAAATTACTCACATGTGACAGAGAGACACAGCATACACTCAGTCATTGAAAATTGATTTCTGCTATCGGGTTCTTCTGAAACACTTTACGAATACGTTGTCTCTAATATAAATAGTATCAGTGATTTTCTACCCAATATCATATAAATCAATATGAATTATATAGTATGTATCATTCGAAATGTACTACAAAGGAGTAAAACATGAATGGAATGAATGTTGAACACTTTTACTCAATTTGCAAATAAAATTTATTATAATGTACACCGCACAGTTAGAATGTTTGCGATGGCTCCAAGAATAAATTGGTATATTGATTTGTTCGAAATTATGAATAGAATGTTCATAAAATCGAATGTGAAATCACCTGCGACTGAAAGATAACCTTAAGTCACTATCTTCCATGGTTCAAGATAACCTCTATCAGATATAGTTCAATATCCAGCGTGGGTTTAGCCGGGGAAGTAATTGACATTGACATCGCATGCAATCAGGAGGGGAAATTTTCTCTGGTGATGCTTGTCCGTCTCTAGTAACGTAGCCTGAGGCTATGACTATATCGAAGTGCCCGTGTTTGGCATTCATGTTACCTATAATATGTAATTGATCCCTTGTCATGTATTCTGAGAGACAAACAGAATTATTATTATTCCTGATCGAAATGCCGGTCTTGGGTTTATTACATCTAGTTTCCTAGACAACCTCCCTTTTTTTTTGACAGTACTGCTCTCTAAAGGTTCTTGGATCAGCACCATTACTTGACATGCCCTGTCAAACATTCTCGAGATGGCACGGTGGTAAATGTTCGCATGGGTGTAAGTTGTGCTGGTATTTGCCATTACTGCAACTATTCAGATGAACTAGCCTCTTCGTCACCTAGCAGCATTTACTACTTCATTTCATTGTTTTCCGTATTTCGTTCCAGATGGACCGAAGAATATACGTATTTTCAGATTGAAACATTCGCAGAATTGATTTATTCTAATACTTGAATAGAAAAGTTGGTCATGGGAAAAAACTGGAAATAATTACAATTCATAGAGATCCATTCTTTCTCCAGTTCTTTCCACTCTTCAGCAGCTGCCAGTGCTGTAGCTCCAGCAGGTGCGACTCTTCCAGCTGCTACTGGGTACAACTCATCACGACCCTGGAAAATGAGATGATCAATGAATTTGCCACTGAGTTCTGCAATTTTTTTTAGATGTTTCCCTTCAGCATCAATTCCCATAGATCTCAAGGTCTTTTCAAGATCTGCAGCAACTGGCGAGGCTTTTCAACCTAACACAGCTGAAGGTGAGCAGCAACGTGCGCATTTTTTTAGTCTTATTACAATAAACGTGTATGCTGCACTCGTCGGTTAATTAAAAAAAATTGATTTAATGTAAAAGTTTTATTCCTCATTCGTTATAGTAACTAGTACTTCATCAATTCCAGTGTATCATTTGACACAACCCTTCCTACGATAAAGTTACAGATATTTTGTCCGCCCAATTCAACACATTATTTAGTTAACAATCGCAGAGTCAACAATTTGAAGGAAATTCCTAGGTTTCTAGGATCTATTTATGTTGGATAGTGCTACTTCGCAGACCTGTCTGAACACTCTGGAGGCTTTATTCGTCATATTTCAGTAATAATAACCAAAGAAAGACAGAATCCCTACGCTCACATTGACGTTTTCAAATGAAAAAGGAGGGTGGACCTCAACCTCATTCATTTTCTATCAATATTCTCATGCAATCCATCAAGAGTTCAGAAACACGTCTTGAAGCATTAAAAAACGACTTTTATCTCCTCATTATGAATTCGAAATCCGAGTAGGAATTCTCTATTTGTTATCAAATGAAAATACTGTTCATTATTATTTTCTCAATATTTTGTTATACTATGAAATTGAATCGAATAATTACATTCAATGAATAGGCAAACACTTATATATCAACGACGAAGTTGTTCATTTTCATCCATAACGGTATTTCTGATTCAGCTAACTGAAACCGATCAAAATGTGTAGGACGCTCCATAAACAAAGTGGGTGTTGATGTTCAACCGGAATGGAATATAAATAATTATATCGAACCTTCCAGAATCAATATTTGGATAGGTATATAGCAATATTTCATTATGACGTTGTGGAGGAAACTGATCACTCACGAGTATAATGTTATTATCTCGTGAAATGGAAATCCGTATATAAAATGAGTTTGGCATGAAGACTGTTTGAAAAAATTGCTTCAATGAGATGTTTTGAAAATCCTAGAAGTGGTAGCAAGATGATAATTAGCAAAGGTTCAAACTGTGATTATATCTGAGCAATTCAACTATATTTTCTGAAGGATCTTTTCAAAAATAAGTTCTACAACATGGAAATGAGGAAAATCAATTTAAAATATTTATATGGGAGGGCAAAGGGGTAAGTGAGCTCTGTTAAATTCTCCTAGAAGAAAAAAAAATGCTACAGTCAACAACTTTTACAAATATTAATGATATCGATTGTAAACGTTTTGCGGATTCTATACATCATCGTTTCTAAATTGTCAGTGGATAAACTGGGATTTCTCGCAACAAAATCAGATATTGCATGACAAGAGCTTCTAGAAAAAACCTTATCGGTGAGTGCAGCAACCAATCGTACCAACTGATTTTTTCTACGCCTATTTATAGATTTTCAGGTAAACTTTCCATTTTCAAGTTGTGAAAGTTATCAACTGAAAAAACAATATATCAAAAAATAGTCTTCCCAAAAATAAATTTCTATCAATGTTTTCTATCAACTCCAACGAATTTCAACGAATATGTATTAATCTAGAATAGATCGAAACCCTATCTGTGATATACAACGGCAAGGAAAATATATTGGTATTTTTGCAATGTTTTTCTTCGTGTTGTCCCGCTTCCCGTTACCCCGTTTCCCTTTATCATGTTTCCCGTTATCTCATCATCCCGTTGCCCTGTTATCCCGTTTTATCCCATCATCTTTTTTTTCGTTAACCCGTTATCCAGTTTTCCTGTATTTCCGCTCTTGGAGCCTCCATTTCATTCTTCATCTAAAATAATGCGTTGTCACCGGAGTTATGAGCACCTGCCAAATTTCAAGTTAATCGGACGACTAGAAGTCGGCCAAAATTCACTTGCAAGATTTGACTCTAACTAACGAACTAACAAGTGAAACTGAATAAAAGCTTGTAAAAATAATTAGTTTTGTAGATGATACCGCCATTGTTTATAAAAGAGAGAACTGGGATGCAATGAAACATGATGTTGAAACTGATTTCTCTGTGATCCAATATTTTTTTCATTACAAACTGCTTACCATAAATATTGACAAACATGTTTTCTACTTTTGCCATTCATAAAAACACACTTCCGGATTTTCATTATCTCACACTACGTGATTACTTTCAAATAACCCCAGTAAAAAACATCAAGTATTTGGGAATAATGATGGATACGCATTTGGGATGGGATGAACATATCAACTTTGTTTTGAAGAAATTGCGTTTTGTACTTCATAAATTCCGTTAAATCAACGATATTCTTGACTTAAAATAGAAGAATATTATTTATCATAGCTTGGTGGAAAGTCATCTGACTTACGGTCTACTGGTATGGGGAGGAGCATCTGAAACTCATCTTTGGCCACTTGAGATCATTCAAAAAAGTTATTTTTTGAACAGATGCTATCCAAAAATTTGAGGTATCCAAAGGATCGGTTGCATGAAGAAGTAGAAGTATTAGACTTGCAAAAGTGATCTTATATAACTAACACATACTCATCACACTAGGATACACAAACAATACCAGTGTTGTATATATAAATCTATGGGATAAAAAAGGTTTTATTCTTTAGGTCCAAAATTTTGTTAGTTCAGCAAGTTTCGGGCTCAAAAATGTGAGGGTGTTTGACAGAAACTGGTTGGGTGGGATGGATACAGAGATAGATGTCGCCACTTTTCTGCGATGTTCTTGAGTAGTTAGAGTAGACAACTCTAGTTATAAAACTCACAAAATATTTATCAGGTAACAAAGTTGGAAATATTTACAGGTTGACATATTTACAATTGAAATGTGCCTATCGAACTATGAAACTTCAATGACATTGTTCCAAGTTTTAATTTTCGAAATCATTCTGAAATTACGTTCGAGTCCTGGAAATTGACAAACTCCTGGACAGCACTTTCCAATTTCATGGAAATGTGAAATATGAACCTCTCTCAACTCATTGCAATGAACCACTGGCAACTCAAACATTCAAATAGTCTGTGAAGAGGGGTTTGTCACGAAATTTGCACTCGTTCTCCGTGTTCGTGGTATACCAATTAATTAGTGTGGCATTCGTAACGTGAAACACGTTTCTGGAGTTTGGTGCATCTCATCTTTAACTATGGCGATTCCGTTATTGCTGGATATCATTTTGGTTTAGAACTTCGGCGATTTTCTTGACACCAAGTAAGCAAACTACGGAATATGGAACTTTATAGATATGAAACAATATGCTCAATAATTAGAGTTCAATCGAAATCGCTGTTAGAGGCTGAATTTTTGTAATTTGTATTTTAGTAACCATTAGCATAAGAGAACATCATTATTTTGATGAAATTTTTCAAGTATATCAATAATGAGACTGAATTGTTTAGTATATAGTTTATTTTCTAATATTTGTTTCCTCGGTCAGCAGTTTTTCGAAGAATCTCAGTATAAACAACCTTTACAAGGTAGCTGAAGTGAATATTTCCTATAGTGGCACGAATAATATATTTTGTGCTGTCATATTCCAGCGTTTCAATAAAATATATTCATTGGATACCCCCGGTTGGAAACGTACTTCCAAAAATCTCTAGTATAAACTATCCCCATGAGGGGACTCATCGTTTGTTTTTATAGTGGCACAAATAATATGTTTTATGCAATCATTTTCCACCGTTCCAATAAAATATATTCACAGAAAAACCCGGCCAATAAAGTTTCTCGCAAAATCAAGTTTGAACTACCCTTATGAGAAGAGTGGTTCAAATATTTTTATGGTGACAAAAAAGTATGTTTTGTGCAATCTACATTTTAGCGTTTCAATGGAATATTTTACCTGGAAATCCCAGGTCAGCAGAGTTATCAGAGAAATTACAAGTAGAAACTACCCCTCAATCGGGGTTAATTGATTTTTTAATATGGTGACATGAAGGCATCCCTTCAATTCTGCATTATGATTTTGGTAATCGCATAACAAGTCATTATATTAAAATCGCTTATACTTGACAAGAAATAGAAAGTTTCGATTACACCCTGTATCAACTAATGCAATTGCCATCGTGGTCGCGTAGAATTAATCCAATATAAAATACTAAGAGTTCAGCAAATTCTATCGATGCTTAGAAACCCCATTATTTCTGTGCCTAGTCCTTCAATAGGTACTTGAATGGCATATTTGTAACTTGGTCGAATAAATCGATCTATCTATAGTATCATGAGGAACTAGCAATGTGATACACAGAGGAACCACATAAATTTCAAAGTTGTTAATTCGATGGTGCTAATGTTTGCCTATACCGCACTTAATATCCTAGATAATATTTCATATGTCATAAACTGGGAACTTACTGAAACAACAACAAAGAATACCAAATACCCCAGCTCAATATGCCATTCACTGAATTCACGACATATCGGTAGTGACAACTATAAAACATCAAACGGGTACCCAGTATTTCATCGAACACATCAAACCAGTTCTGTTCTTTGTACTCAACATCAATCGAGATAACTTCAAATCGCCCTGGTAAATAGTTCAAGTGGGTATCGTAAAACAACTTCAAATTGTTATGTCCTATGTGCTGTTCACGAGAACACTTATCTGAGGATGTTTTCAAGTACATAAATATTGCTCTAATCGTTGAATATTCAGAAGAGCTTTTCAAGCATATGGCTTTCTCGTGCATTATTATAATAGAAATGTTTTGAGAATAGCTCCAGCATTCTTCAGATCAAAGGAAATAAGTGGGTGGAACAACAGTCGTATGCACGAGAAGTTTTCCTGCTTTTTGAATTTCCAAGTAGAATATCGGCTCTCTGCGGCTAAATTCTCCATTAGCTCCAGAATCGTGCAGGAGTATTTAGTTGAAATGAATTTCTGGAAGGAGTAAACTATTTATGAAACACAAGAAGCTCCTCCTATCACCGATTATCTCTTTCCACGAATATGAAATCAATGAAAGAATTCACTGAAATCAGGGATGCAAAACCTGAAAAGAAATCAATCTTTATTTCTGGTTGAAATTCAGATTTTTCCTTCCAGAGAGTTTTAAATATCAAGCCAATTGAATCGGTACAACAAGTTGGTTCGAAATATATTGAATTATTTCCCCTTTCATGATTCAGGTTTACCAGTTCTTTTTTTTTATTGTGAATATCAAACTTGCCAATCATCTAATATAATTTTTCTTCCTCCACATAACACCACTGCTTTCTTAGAAGAATGGTTATTCTATGGATTCGCTTCGTCTCAATAAATGTATGTATTTATCAATCAAAATGTATTTTAATATGTATTTCAATATATATGATATATCTCTATGGGAATAAATCTAATCCATTCTATTCTATTACGAGTATACTTGACAACAATCACAGAGTGGAGAAATTCTACAAGAACTTTAAGATCCTTACAGTTTGATATACATTTTATCTTTGACCGCAAAAATGAACTTTGAAATCCAAAACCACCATGAATCCCAAAACTTGCGGACCATCTCGAATTGTTCAATTTTGTCAAAAAAAGTCTACTAAAAATATGAACTATGGCTCATTCGATTCGTGATTCTGCGAAAGATGTATTTTACTATTTTTTCCGCCGACGAAAATTTGCAATTGTTTTTAACAAAAAACAAAAAAATTATTGAAAGGGCCTTAGTTTTTTGGTGATAGCTCAAGAACTATCGATGATAAAGAAAATAAAAAAACAGGTTCTTGAAGAGAAGAAAATTTCACATGAACGTCAAATCGTCAAATCATCAATTCATCAAATCGTGAGTCAAATCGTCAAATCATCGAATCGTCAAATCGTCAAATTGACAAATCTTCAGATCGTCAAATTTACAACCAATCAATTCGTCAAATCATCAAATCTTCAAATCGTCAAATCGTCATATCTTCAAATCGTCAATTGAATATAGGACTCCGCTTGGGCGTTTCAGCAGGAATACATCACCTTTCGAAAAAGCAATGCACATAAAATATTGTTTTTATTCTATTAAATATAAATTTAAAATTCAAAAAAATTATAGTATCATCTGAACACTTGAAAGAATGTAATTTCGACAGAAAAAAAAAATTTCATTGATTTTTCATTATGGGAGGCTATTGTCAATTAAATAGATTTTTTTGGAACCTCCGATTTTATTAAAAACCGAATAATTGTTCGCAGAATGACTTTTTTTGCTTCCTGGAGCACATTTTACATGTGTTCTCAATAATATCATGCTATAAAATTGTTTGAAAGGTGATTATTTCGTAAATTAGAAATTCCTAGAGTTAACAAAATATGAGAAATCGAGTAAATATTGTAATTTTTTTTATAGATATTTTACATTATTATTAGTTTTCTGCCTGACAAAGGCATTTTACAACAGTAAAAAAAATAACGCGATTTCTTTATATATATTTTTTTTAAAAAATATCGAAATAATCGTTCATTTCATTCAACTCTGTGTCGCTCATTGTCCCTATTGAATTTTCCCTTCTGGGTGTCCGGATTTTGTGGAAGTGTTCTTCCGTTCTATTTTAGGGTTTTTTATATGATCGTTCCTCTTGCCTATTTTCTGGAGCTTTGAATTGTTCTTCATCTTTTTCTTTTTGATTTCCATTGGTTACTGGATTTTTCTTGCTGGATTTGGTGTTTGGATTTCCATCTGTTTTTTGTAATTTTTCAGAATTTTCTGATTTTTCTAGACCTCCATATTTCATATGTTTCTCTCTCGTTTTGGTTTCAGTGTGTCTTTATCTATTATGTTAGATATTTTATTCTTTGCCGGAATGTCCTCAATTTAAATTTTATGTGCAGAATTTCGCACAAGTGTGGAGAACAGGATTTTTTCTCCAAATAAGGGTTTCCTGGTGGTGTTTCCTTATTCCACTTTCGATTCCCCACATTTTGAATGGTTGGACTCACCAATTTCTTTCACTATATTTTGAACTTTACTTTTTTTCGGTTTTTTCGTTAACCTCTACAAGGGCGGATTTCTCATCCTCGAAAGTAATGTTCGAATTCAGAATATTGAAATGTTTTTCATTGTTGGCATGTTTGGAAATTCGGGGGGGGGCGCAATTTGCCTCATTTGGAGGAAAGTAGTATACAATTTCGCAGATTTCGCGCAGTTTTTCAGCTTCTGCAACTGTGCAACTAGAAATTTCACTTGTCCATTGTACACTTACTTAGTAAACGGTTTTTATTTATTTCACTTGTCTTTCCACGTTTTAAAAAGTCTTTTTTGTGTGTTTTACCATCAAGTAGTTCTTTGTGGCATTTTGTATTCACTTGTTTCACTTTTGTGCTACACTTGGCACTTCCCCCGTTGGATTTCTCCATCGGGAAACGATTCAATCTATTTTCACTGTTTTAAGAGATAATCATTGTCACTTTCAGATATTTTAAAAAGTTCTAACCTAACTTTTCCCTCGCGCGATGCTGTAATGTCGAGAATCGCAATAGGGTTTACTATCGCGGAGCACACTCTAAATTGAGAAACAACGTCCGCTCGTCTCGGATATGGAGAGATTGTGTGATCGTAACCTCATTTTTTTGGCCGGTAAAAAAAAAAACAAACAAACAGACAGACAAGAAAAGGAATTCATATTGTCATCCGGTTCCCAGCTATTTCCGAAGTTTCAAGTCTTTGGCTCATCGGGAAGTTAGTTTAAAATCGATTTGTTACCGGACGAAAGCGAGCTAATATAAACGTGGTAAAATAGATTTTTTCTTCGTCAAATTCGCAAAAATTTTAGGAACCACTTTCCGCCTAATCTCAGCTGACCAGCTCAGGGCCGTAAGAAAACACTGGCAATTGCTGAATGCTATAAACATTTGAATAATGTGAAATTGATTGTTTGGTTGATTTGTATGAAAATATGAACAGGATATTCATAAAATCATATGTGGAACATACTGCGACTGAAAGATAAACTTTAGTCACTATCTTCCATCGCTCAAGATAACCTCTAGTGGGGTATTCATGTTGAAAAAAGAATATTCTCAATAGTCTAATCGAGAAGTGAGTTTCCTGCGAAAAATAGTTCCAAGTTGAGTTATAGCTCATTCGATTCGGGATGCAATTCTGAAATTCTGAAAAAGCCTTTTTTTGTCTGCTGACGAAAATTCCAATTGTCATTAACAAAAAACAAAAAAAAACGGGTTCAGTTTTCTGAGAATAGCTCAAAAACCACAAGAGATAGTGAAAATCGAAATCAAGGTTTTTAAAAAGGACGAAATTTCCAATGAAAAAGTTCCGACTATTGGAACTCTATCTCCATTATTTATAATTTCAATTTAACGCTGAAAATAGGGCTCCGCATGACTGCTACGGCATGCGCGCGCCGTTTCTAAAGAGAGTACACCATATAAAATCATTTTTTTGTAGTATTAAATATCAATTTGAAAATTTTAATAAATCATGGTGTATTTCTAACACTTGAAAGAACAGGGGCCCCGTTAGAAAAAAAAAGTTTGTTTTTCAAAAGTTAGGATTTTTAATTTTTTTCCTTTTAAAAAAAGGAAATTTAAATAATAGCTCTAAAGATATTTTTGTATATATATATACTCAACAAGATCACGTCATTAAAGTTCTTAAAAGTTGTTTATTTTGTTTATTATAATTTTTTAAAGTCAACAAAAAATGAAAAAAAAAATGGTAATTTTTTTTTATTTATATATTTCGCTATTGCTGTTTTTGAATCAAACGAAGGCATTCAATAACATTCGAAAAAAAAATTTTAGGATATTTGTTTCTAAATTGTTTATAAACAAATGGATTTGTTGAATATTTTTGAAATTGAATTTTTTTTTGCCTTTTTGTTGTCTAGATAATATAATCATTTTACAGAAAACAATTTAAAAAAAAAAATTTATTGTTTATAATCGTTTTTTTATAGTTCCATTATTTGAATAATTAGTTAAAACTTTTTGTTTCTTTGAAAATAATAATTGGCATTTCTCAATAGAATTACAAAAAAAAAATATATTGAAAATGTAATTGTTTATTAAGTTAACAATTTGTTATAAACAAATTTCAATTTCTCAAACTATTTAAAATTAAAAGAACAACCATATGCAACATAGTCTCGAAAAAATTTTTGTACCAAATTTAAATCTATAAAAACTATAAGAAAAATGTTTTTGACTTTTTGTTGCATTTGGTTGTAATTTTTGGTTCTTTTAGAAAAAAATATGAAATTTGAAATTTTGTAATAACAAATTGTTAACTGAATAAACAATTGAATTTTTTATATATTTTTTTATTTTTTGTTATTTTATTGAAGAATGCCAATTATTATTTTCAAAGAAAAAAAAAAGGTTTCAACTAATTATACAAATAATGGACAGGGAAAAAAAGATTATAAACAATAAAAAAAAAATAAGAAGCATAGTTTTTTTGTAGAATAATTATATTCTCTAAACAACAAAATGGCAGATTTTGTCCTAAAAATTTTTTTTCGAATGTTATTAAATGCCTTGATATTAATAACAATTGCAGTTTTCGTCAGCAGAAAAAAACAAAAAAATTTCTTTCTCATAATTGCATCCCGAATTGAATGAGCTGTTTACTCAAATTTTTCACAGGAAACCTACTTCTCGATTAGACTACAATTGAATATTGAATGGAAATTTTTCTGTGAATTGAAAAATCCAAGATAAAAACTTCATTTTTCTTTTCAGTTTCAGATTTTTTCTTTTGAGTTAGGGTCTATTCACAATATCTATCAATGTAGTTCAAGGTCCAGCGTGGCTTTAGCCGGGGAAGTAGTTGTTTTCTGATAGACATTCACAAAAAATAACTTCATTTTTATCGTGGATTTTTCAATTCACAGAAAAATCTTTCTATTCAATATTCAATTGAGAATGATTGTTTGGTTTATATACATTAAGTGTTTGAGCATTTATTGCAGGATAACGGAGAGAGGTAGTCAATTCCTAACCAAAAGTCGAAAATTCAGATTTGCAACTTCTGTAGGTTCTGAATGGAGTAACTACTTGTAATTGATGCTTGTCAAGTTCAGGTATCGGTAGTTACCGAAGTGGTTCAACCAGATTGATGAGAATTCTAGAACCTGGATTCATGTTATTATCCGTCGTGGGATGAATGTTAGAACTGTGTTAGATTTGTACACTGTATTGCATTTCGAGTGACTTCAATATTCGTAGAGGTCTAAAGCAGATGCAGAAACTACAACTATATCACGTCAAAAAGTCAGCTTTGAAAGAAAAATAATCTCCCAATATATTCCAAATCATTTTATCTGCGATGTCAATGACGTGCAATTTTTCACGAAGCCGAGAGCCAAGCCGTAACGTTCCATATGAATTATTGAAGAGGTGTTGAAATCATTCGAGATTAATGAGCAAATAAATTTCCGAGTCACTTGAGTCTAGAGAGGCTAATTAATTCATTATTTCAAAAGAATATACATGGGCGCTTAATCAACCGTTACATACGTAGGCGTACGCGCCTTGTGTGTGATTCCAATTTCGAATCAATCCAAGTGTATACAGGAATCCTATTAACCGTGATTCGATACACGCATACAAGACTACACGATATTGATACAGGATGTTTTCGATTGAGACCACCAATGCGAAGATATGGGTGAAACTCATTTTGTTTGGGATTTTCTCTGATATGGAAATTCCATCGAATAAGCTCGATAAAAACGATTAAATACGTAAGGCTTTCCCACCTGTGAATCTGAATTATACTCACTGCGAATTAATTCTCATTCATATTCACTGTGCTGAAGAAAAGAGAAACATGAGGGCAAGTCTTTTCCAATCGAATTACATCCCAGTCCACTCACCATATGTCACGTGCCACATATATTCACATACATTTTGGTAAAACCTATACAGTGTGTCTCACTTCTCATGGAAACATCTTCCGTAATGATTGGAGTAGAATTCTGTAATTTTCACGATCGATAGATATACCGAGGATGAGTCTAAATTTTTACCGAAATTTTTTTTCAAGGTCACGAATATTTTTGTTGATAAAAAATTATTTCGAGTCGAAGACAAAATGCTACAAAAACATATTTCCAGCGGATTTAGTTAATTGTAACTAATTAGAGTTCTAGAAATGAAGTTCATTTTAGCCGTTAGTAACTCGTTTTTATTACTAAAATGTGAAAAACATTGAATAACAAATTGGTTATCTGAAATCCAATGTCTTTATAGTTTTAAATTCAAATAAAACTTAAAAAAAAACATATTTCCGATGAGTTTAGGTTAATATGACGCACTTTATTTTTACAATAGAAGTTGATTTTAAGTAGGAGATTTAAGCCGGTTCCGGCTCTCCCCCCACCACTATGACGTCACGTGTGACCTTGAATGGTTGCAGGTGTGTAATGTGTGCGTGTTTGACCTTGAGATTTGACTTTGAGATTTGTCATTGAGTTTTGACATTGGGTTTGGTCGACTTTGAGATTCGACTACAGTTTTGACCTTGAGTTTGACCTTGAGATTCATAACATTAAGTTTTGAATTTGAGATTTGACCTTGAGTTTTGATGTTGAGATTGTTTCGGCAACCTAAAGATTTGATCTCGATGTTTGTTTGACCTTGACTAATGTTGTGGTGTAGGCATACATATTCTTTGTAGTCATGACCTTCATGAATCCTTGCTTCCTCCAAGCGAGGAGGGCATTCATCCTGAGGGCTAAGAGTGAACTGCGAGTATTGATGAGTGTGTTGGTGGTCAAGTGCGCAATGACCTTCACACCCTCATCTACTGGAAATGGGGTGGGGATGTCTCTTATAAAAATGTGTGGAGTCGTTGATGAGGAATCAGATGTTAGATAATATCATCAGAGTGAATACAGAGTACGAGAAGTTTCTCAATTCAGTGAGTGTATTTTTTATAAGGTGAAATAATCTATATTTTTCATACAGTCTTACCATGTCTTTTCTTCCAAAAGTTGTGGATTTGAAGAGAATCAATTCTTCAATAATTGAAAAGAGGGTGGGAGCTTTTGAACAGAGACCAATATCATCATTACCCATCGGTAAAGCTTTCAACATAATTGGTATGACGATTTGTATAACCCGATATGGGAGATCTATTCTGATGACATTACGTGATGATAATGATACTTTATTCAAATCATGGTTTCAAAAAGTATTTCGGATGAATTCAATGCGGACGATGTCAGTTGCATAAATGCTTCAGATTTCAAATATACAATAACATATTTGGGTCAGAGTCCACAAGTAGCAGGGAGTTTGAGAACTCGACCTCTAGTAGAATTCAACTACATTAAATGATAATATTGTTTATATGTTAATAGTTAGGATATAGTGATTGTATGTTGAATATAGATATTTCTCCATTAAAAAATAACATTCAGTGTAGAAGTAATATATTTGGAGCATCACATTTTTCTCATGTAAGTGAAATTATTTGAATATCAATGGAATATATTAACAATCCTT